>MJUU01053145.1:80315-113948 GCA_002080025.1 Modiolus philippinarum | reverse complement strand
AATTTCAGCTTCCGCTACATAGACGATGTACTTTCTCTTAATAATCCAAAATTCAAGGAATATTTACACCAGATCTATCCCAATGAGCTTGAAATTAAAGAGACTACCGATACACCTACTTCAGCTTCGTATTTAGATCTTTTAATTTACATTGACGAAAATGGACGTTTGAAATCTAAACTGTATGACAAACGTGATGATTTTAACTTCCCAATTGTGAACTTTCCCTTTCTGAGCAGCAATATACCTACCTCTTCAGCCTATGGAGTGTACGTTTCACAGTTGATTCGTTACTGTCGGGCATGCAGTTTATACAGTGACTTTTTAGTTAGAGCAAAAACACTGTCCCAAAAGCTGCTTAGTCAGGGATTTGTTCAGCCTTTGTTACTTTCATCCCTTCAGAAATTCTATGGCCGTCACCATGACATCCTTGACAGATATGACGTGTCTGTGTCCCAAATGAAAACGGACATTTTCAGCTAGATTTTACGTCTTCATGGATTTGACATAATCGGATTTGACTCAACCCTGGATTGACTCACTGATAGTGTGACGGGTGCCGCAAGCGGAGCAGGACATGCTTACCCTTCAGGAGCACCTGATGTCACTCCCGGTTTTCATGGGAGTTCACACTATGAGTGCCTTAGTTCTTAATGTTATCTTTTTATTTCCGTGCATTGTAGCTGTCTCACGTCCTTGTTTTGTCTTTGTTTTTATCTGTTACCGTTTTTGCAATGTCTTTGGACTTCGATTTTTGTAGTCATCGCTTCCCTTGTTCCTTCGGTATTCTACTGTCGTTGTTCCATGTAAATTCTAATAAAAGAAATTAAATTAACAAAATTCAGAATTTAAAGACCATCATATCTATATATTATTCTATTTAATGACAATTTATACATTTTAATTAGATCAAGTATTAAATATGATGTAATCATAAAAATACAGAATTTAAAGAAAGATAACTCTACTACATAACGATCATCAATAATATGTCTGCCTGATACTGAGGAAACGGTGGTGTATAAATATTTGTAGTATTAACTATCAAAACATGAACAAATCGCTGCAAATCATTAGTAAAAACACACCGGGTAATCAGATAATTGATCTAGGGCGAGTTAAACTGATAAAAAGTCGCCAAATACCGAACTATTTCCTACGCCATGACATTGTGATCTGGACCCAATCTAGAATAGATAGTACGCACTGATCGAGTATATGAAAAAAAGAATAATGAATCATTCTGCACTCACCATTCTCGCTAATTTGCTAAGTTATAGGGCGAAGCACATTTTAGCGAAAAATGATTTTGATCGTGAAGGATATTTTAGCGGGAGAAATGTGTTCATTTTAGCGCATTAAAAATTAAGTTACCTGTAAAATATTGATGGACAATTTAGCGAATCATTATTGAATATAATACTGAAATTAACAGATATGTGTGATCTTAATTATGTAACAAATATACATGTATTTAAAAATAAATGTATCATACAGAGACTTGAAAGAGTTTGGTAGACGATTTTACGCGTGTTTCTCTAAACAGAGCTATTGGAATTCACAACGAGCTTGTTTCAAAAGAACACTATTGAAGAAAACCCGATGGATCATTTTTAGAGGTCTTGTTTTCAAGTACCAGACAAAAACCGAGATATGACGCCTTACTGTGTAACATTTGTTGTGCTGATATTGTGCTTTGGATTTAGTGTATCTGTCGCTAAAATGTCCGTCTATTTTTTCCAATTTCGGTAAAATGTACATACTTTGTCGCTAAAACGTCTACGTTTTTCGGCTGATGTTCGCCTATTTCGCTAAAATGTCCATCGACGAAGTTATAGTGGATATAGGGTAGTCGGGTAGTCGGGTCAAATACAAATGAAACATAGTGACAGCTTAATCTGTATATTGTTTTACTTAAAATAAAAAACGAAAAACTCCATGAAAAATTAGCAGTTCATTCTGAAAAAAAAATGTACATGGGACAAAATCCTTGGTAAGATTAAGCAAATGGTTTTGAAGTTTTGAGCAAAGAAAATAAATTCAAATTCAAAATTCTTTATTGTCATTAAACATATAATGTTTGTGACAAACAATAAATATGCACGAATAGGCACGAATAGGCATAGTGCTTTAAAGTTTTGAGTTTTGATTACATTTAGCTGAAAAATGGCTAAAAATGAGCAAGCGTTGATATCATTCTAGGAAAAAAATAAGCACGGTGATCAATCCTTTTTATTACAGATTTCAGGTTGGTAGGATTAGTTTTTCAAATGTGTCGACTTAAAGCAAAATCTCATGGATTTTTTCTAAAACGGATGAGAAGTTGGGCACCCAAACAACCGTCACTTGTGAAAATTTCCGGCTTGTCAAAAAGGGTAAATATTAGGTACGGAGTTTGGTTGATATCGTCACAAGACGCAGTAGAGATGCACCAACACAATAAAACAATCTAGCGAAGTTTACCAAAATTAAGATAAAAATACAGGAAAATCGGAGCCCACAAAATCCAATTTTGAAAATGTCGACTCACAATGGGCAATAACTTCATAAATAATTGGCCGAGCCTTTCGACAAAATGATACGCATACAAAACTACACGTTTTAATTAAAAAAATATTAAATCAGATAAGTGGGAGAAATGGTGCCTACATGCTTACCTTTTTACTAAATTTCAAGTACAATGGAACTTTAATAAAAGAGAACTTCAATAGGCACAACTAAACAAAGTGGTCAACAGTCAATTCTCTGAAATTTGCAAGATGCCAAAGAAGCGACACTTATAAAATTTGTTTCCCCATAAAAAAGGTTATAAATGATTTGTTTCATTACTGGTTATGCTTCAGATAAAAAAACAACGTCAATATTAAATCGAACTTATGAATGGTTGAAGTTTTAGATAAGTTTTTGACAAAACTATGAATAAAGCCAGCGCTTTAATGTTAACCATAAAACTTCATTCAAAACTGCGTTCAATATTTACAAATACACTTCATACAATTCAAATACCTGACAATGCTGTTTCAACAGATATTTTTATAACTTGAGTAATAACTAATTTTCGTTGGCCAAGACTGTTGCACGTGACTGCGAATGAAACATCGTGTCTTCTGAAATATCATATTCTCCTTATTCAAAATACTGAATTTTTTACAAGAGTATTGAATCTACACAAAAGTCAAGATATTTCTGAGTTACTTGAGAAATTATCAAGACAATGAACAGCATTTGCTAAATAACAAGATGACAAGAGTACAGTTGTTATTTCGATATTTCGGACGTATTAAACTTTTTTCTAATGTCCCATTTCATTTTTCAATCCTAGCGTTGCATCCTGTATACAGCAATTCCGTTGGTTCATTTGTGCTGTCATGTCAATTTCAAAAATCAATAAAACAAATCTATTTCAGAAACGACAATGCCTTTTCTAACATGTAGTGACTCTGTAGTGTACTTTAAGATCTCAGTTATTCGATTAGATTTTCACCGGTGGATGCAGCCTTTGAATACATGGATGTTCCGATTGGGTATCAGACAAAAGAAAATTCCAGACGAGTGCTTGCCAGATTTTGTAAATTTTTGCCCGAATTCTACAAGACAATTTTCAAATTTTCAGAAAAAAAATTGAGGGGGAGAACCCCTTTGGATACCGCCGCCAACGATTTGTACAAATTAAACCTAGTAGTGGAATGAAATATTTATTTCCCATGCATGATAGAGATATGAAGATTTGTTTACCTCCGGAAAGTCATATTTCCACCGGGCGATGCCTTCGGGTAGTATGATTCCCTCGGGTAAACGAATCTTCATTTCTCTAATTCCAGCAAACTTAAATACCTCTTGATCAGTGTATTTTGTTCTCAGTAGCAATGTAAATGTCACGTGTCAGTTTCTAGAAATAGTGCGACCGGATGTTGATGAAATTAACACCTAAATCTTTGTTTGACAAAGTTGTTTTGCGCTTTTATGATCAAAATTACTTAATCTTTACATTATATGACATAATTATTAAAAAGAAAAAATTCCCTTTGATCCCCTTTTGTTTAATGAATGGCACAATGGTACACATAGCAACAACGGTAGCAACAACATGGCTGCACGTTATGAGAATGGAGACTATGGAGATGACTCTACTTCAAATAAATTGATTAGAAATTAGATTTACAATCTCTAACATTGTTTTCCCGTTTATTACGATAATTCCTGAAATCTCGATAGTTAAATTTTCATATTTTAAAGTTCTCATTGGTCCGAAGGTTCAATAGTCAAATCGTTCATTGATTCGAACATCCGTTTGCTTCTCCGTATGCAGGAACTTCCGGTATTTTGTTATTTGTCTTAAGGTCAGTTGGTTGAAAAGTTGAAGAAAATTCGTTTCATTATGAAAAAGAAAGGAAATGGGGTAAATGTCAAGGAGAAAACATCCCATATCAAGGTTAAAACGACCAAAACAAAACATCTAGGGGTCACCATATGGTCTTCAACACAGTGAGGAACCTCACACAATATAGTAAGCCCTAAATGGCCCCGAAAAGGTAAAAAAGTGAATAAATCAATGGAAACAAACCACATCCAATAACCCAAATATCAAGAAACTAAAATTTTATAAAGAGGCAAGGACAAGCCAATGACCAACATATTCCTGACGGGACAGGCGCAAAAACTGCGATGGGTTTAAACTCGTTTTCTTGGATCCAAACCCTCCCCCATTAACTCTTTTTGGTTATGGTATTCCAAATATTTTAATTTCATCTGCACTGAATTCAAAGAGATACAAGTTGTCGAAATGGCTGGCCACATTACATGCAAATCTTCAGTAACTTTGGTATACTTTAATTAAACATCTTGTTATTCATAACTTCAAATTTTAGTGATCATATCTTGTGGAATCTGCCCAATCAGAGGTCACAGGTAACAACATACTTATTTTGAATTCGCCCCGCATTACGAATTCGCCCTGTCTGTATAACATAGGCCCAAGAGGGAAAATTAAAAAAAAAGTATAAAGCAGAGCAGGAATGTTCAGAGTTAACTCCTTTTGCGAGGATGAAAAGAGAACAGGGGTGGTGTTCTCGTAAGTATCCTATGATTCGTCCTAAGACATATCTTATGACCAACTTTAGGATGGACTTAGGATCATCTGACGACCTTCATAAGTTGTGTCTCGAAGCTGTCGCAGACGAATCTTATGTTAGGACGTCCTAAACATAACTTAAGTGTAATATTTTAATTATCAGAATTAAGTTTTTACAATATCCTGATCGAAGACAAAAACATTTTATTAAATTGTTTACTAATTTTCTCTACTAACATGTTTATAGTGAAGCGCACAATTTCAAGTCTAAACGTAAAATATTAATGAAAAGGCATTGTAATTTACAGTTTGTTTTGAAATGACAACTATTAGCATGAATTGTAAACAATGAGTTCAAAGTTTAAAATCGTGCAAAGTTTCTTTAATTGTACGTGATTATTGACGCGTTCGTATGGGTTCATGTTCATTTTTTAGAAAAAAATATTGAACAAAAGGCGAAATATAAGGCTAAGATTGAGATAGGATGATCTTAAGACACCTAATTAGGTGTCCTAAAGTTAAGACGAAAAATGCGAAATATCGTAAGTTAGGAGAGCTTCGAGAACACGACTTAGGACAAAGACGTGTCATAAGATGGTCTTAGGACACCTCTTATCCCTAAGATAGCTTCGAGAACACCACCCCAGGGCAGCAGGTGCTATCGGGACCAATAGAAGCTAAAGCTTTTTTGCAAGGTATGACATACACAGGTATCGTATTTAGTGCGTTATTAACCATATTAAAGCTTTACTAAAAATGAATTTTATTACAATGGGTTTTTACATGTTACCGTTTGTTCTGTGCTCATGTGGAAATTAGCGTTTTTTTACCAAAGTTAAAGTTCTTACGTGTACAAAATAAAATGGTTTCAATACTAGTATTTAAATGATTTCTTTTGTATTATGTTTATAAATGCATTTTCATATAAAATCAGTAATAAGATTTCACATTTAATAAAAATCTCTACTTCTACGTAAACAAAATGCTTAAAATGGAGAATCATACAAATAACTCGTTTTTCCACATGAATGGGTGAACAATGGACAGCACCATGAAAAATCCAAAATAAACAAAAGTTGCCGAAACATCATTATATGAAATTATATTTCATACAGTTCATATTATTTGCATATAGAGCAGTTTTGGAAATCTATGATAAATGAGAGACTCAGCTCGGTGAAACATACTATAACCTTCTAGCCAACGTGTGCCGACGTGCGAGAATTTTTGTAAGAACGTTGGCACACGCCGAAGAAATTAAAGAAATTCTCTTGTTGGACGCATTCATAACGTCAGGCTTACGACCTACAACGCACGGAAAACTTATTCAAAACTTGCCTGCAACGCTCACAAAACGTATAACTGCGTATGACGACGTTTCAAAGATGTTTAACTAGACTGAACCAACCAAAAACGGTCTTCCAGCATTCCGAGAACGTCTGTTTAGCGATTTTACATTTTTCATTTTTTTACCCACCGATAAAAAATTCAATTGAAAGACGTAAAATGTCCGAATGTATGATTATCAAAAGAAAAAAGTAATTTTTGTCAACCCATGTGATAAAGAAGTAAGACCGTATTGCACTAAAAAATTTGTATGGCTGTCATGAAGAATGCTGAATTGGCAAATGAAGATAATCGTGTTTATTCACTGAAAAAAAACAACTGAAATTCAGTTAATTACCATGATATTGAAAGTTTCATAAAAAAAATGTGTTTAGAGCAGAAAGGTTCTATATGGCACATAGAACCCTACTGCTCTATTCTGAAAATACAAATTGAGATAAAGAAAATGAGGTCACTTGGGTAAAATGGGAATCTGAGATGAACAAACAGACAAAATACATAAGATTTATCTAATTAAGAAGAATCATTGTGCTTAATCCTGAAATATAATATTTAGATAGAACCTTTCTGCCCCAACTAAAATGTGCGATTTGCACATTGAACCTTATGACATTTATAAATTTATTGCTTACCTATTATGGTATGCTTTAGATATTTGGTGACATTAAAGAAGACACTTTTACGGTAGTTTTAACATATATAACTCAAAATTGACCAAAAGTGCAGATAGAACCTTTCTTCACTGAACCCTCGAATTCCTTCCGTTTCTCAATACAGCAGGGCGTGTCAATTATGGAGATTGTGTTTAAAATTCAATATCGTCAAATTTTATTCGTTTGTTTAATTTTGAAGCAATGACAAGCTTAAAGGCGAACTAGAATGCCAGAATTATCACTTTGTCGCAAAGAGTAACCAACCAGAATCGTTAAGATATTTAAATATCAAAATACCAAAGTTACTGTATTTAGTTTGTCACGACTTATGGCCATTTCAGCGCAGATCAAATCAAAACTTTTGGAAAACCATAAACCGAGTATCTGTAAATCTGACAAATAATCAATGAATACATCGACAAACGAATACCGAGGCAAAATGATGAAAAGGGGACTTCCAAAATCAAAATCACGGCAAATCATATCCAACACGAATTGAGAAAGCATAAGAAAGACAAAACAAATAAAACAAATGAGCAAGAACGCCACAAAACTGTGAACCCCTACAAAAACTGAGGTATCATCTGGTGCTCCGGAAGGGTAAGTATTATCTGCTCCACGCGTGGCACCCGCCACACTTCCAGTGAAAAGTCCAGTTTTGTCACAGACGATGTTTGTCAGTCCTGTAATCAACTCTGAATCTAAGTTAAAAGCAAAAATCAGTTACGGACAGAGCTATGCATGATTTCTTTTTTACATTACAAGTTTTATCGGATTCGTGTTGGTCATCTGTATGTGTGTCTTTATATTTTCTTTTCTGCCCCGTACTTTTGTGGTGTCTTGTTTCTTGCTGTTTCCGATATTACTGTTGTCCCTGTATTGTTCATTCATTGACTCTCGGTTCGGTACTCAAATATTTTACTTTCCAAATAAAAATCTGTTTTCATGTTAGCCCCAAAGTATTTACTGGATTAGGTATACCCTCGGGACTTACACTCAAAAAGCAGCAGTATCTTACCATTGGTAAAAAAATAGCAAAATTCCGAAGTTACCGTAAATTTAGTTGGAGCAGTTATGGAACAAATCATAACGAGGATTTGTTAAAACTAACTAGAGCACACTAGGTTGACAACCAGTAAGAAACAGGAGATACTTACTCTACCGATGCATCTGATATCACCCATATTTATATTTATATTTATCTTGCATTCGTGTCTTCATTTTTCTTTTCTGTATCGTTCTCATGTAATGCCTTTGTTTCATGACGTTTCCGACATTTCTATTGTCCTTGAATAAATCCTAGACTGAAGGTTCGGTTCTCACATTTTATCCGCATTTTTAATCTTGCACTGTATTCGTTTTTGTACTCACAGTAATCACAGAGACTCTTACAGCAAACATTGCCTGATAATTTCAGAAAAACGGCAGACCGGATCTAAATCTTTAGCCTTTCCCTAAAAGGGATAATTCAATATACGAACGGCATTCCAATTGGATCAAAATGCACCCCTTTATGCCAATTCCTTTTTTCTTTGTTCTAATAAAAAGTAAATTTACCTCAAACCCTTTTAAATGAAAAACACCTTATTTTTTGACGTTAAAACATGTCACCTTAACACAACAAACAGATCCATGAAATAGTGTCTTGAAATATGAAAAAAAATATGAGAGTAATGCTTAGTTCAGATATAGAAAAATAAAACAGGTGCTTCCAAGACTTTCTAGAGAGAAGACGCGAAAAGATCAGATATTAAAAATTATTCATTTTTAATTAGATAAAACTAATAAGTTCTAACAAATAATAACATGTAATAACTATAAAGGAATAACTCGTGATAAAATGGACAACGCGTATTACTTATATATATAAAACATTTTCTCAATAGTATTTTTGCATATAATAATAAATGATTATTGTTTCAACATATAACAATGAAAAACACATTTCGAATGAATCAGAATACAACAAGTCGGTATTACTTCTAAATTGTACATTATGGATTATGGCATTTTGCACAGTATTAACACTTTCAAAATAAATTAAGGTAACTTGTTTTATATGTAAAATATGATTAAAATTGTCTATGCAATACAAAATGATTAGAGCAAATATAGATAAGTTTACTGGACAAATACGACCAAACAGGCCCAATACGGATTTACTGGCTCAATATGGATTTACTGGCCCAATACGGGTTTACCGGGCCAATACGGCCAGGCCCAATACGGACTTCCTGTTCATTAAATCTTCAACAAAATGGCGGCAATGTCACGAACAGAACATAATTCCATGTGAATAATCTGCTAGACTGCTACAATGTAAACCAATCGTACTTTTTTATTATGATTTATTTTAAAACGGAAATACAGTATCATTTCCGGGATCCGATCCCGTATTTGTACATTCAATTTGCAGAAGTTCAAGGACATCAAAGACAACGCTGGTTTGTTGACATTCTGTAAAATACTTTGATAGTTCAGTGATGTTTAATATGAAACATCATAGTATTCAAACTTGTCAACAATCAGATTTCAACACAAAATGCTACGAAGATCAGGAAAGTAAAACTTTTTCAGGTAACCACCACTCGCTGAATTGAACTTGAGTCATTTGCGTGGCTGACGGTCATCTCAATGTTTATCCATGCCGTCATATCACAAGTCAAATTTACAAATGTTGGAGACTGTTCCCCATAGCAGACATACATGAAAATAAACTTGAGGATAAAGGAAAAGTAAACTTGAAAATTGACTGACAAGTCCCTCGCCCATTTTGTAGCCATTGAATCGATAGCATAGTTTTACATAACTATTTAATAAAGGCGTCATAGAATGTTATTTTTCACATTGGTGTTGCCTCGGCCCAATACGACCGTCCTTGGACATAATACAGGACCAATATGAAAAATCCCATTCTATAACCCTATATTATTATATGGAACATGCCATGTTTATTTTTGGAACACGAATTTACTGTAATTTTGAAAAAGAATTAATAAACCAGAGGCTCCCTGGAGCCTATATCGCTCACCTGGCTTTCAGTTGCCACAATCAAGCTAACATTGTAAATTATACAGTTGAACTTCAGTCTCTCAAATTTGGTAGAGCAAACACCACCATTAACTTGGACTCTATTTTAAGTCTGATCATGTTTTACTGTACTTCTTTGTTGGGCTTTTTTTGAAAATTGTCTTGCGAAGGACCACTTTTGAGATCATGTAGTTTTGAAGTCGAGACATCATTTGGTAAATGACAGTCAACAACATTTTTTAACACCATATCTTTAAGTTACGACATCAATATCTATTTGGAAACCAAATTCTATTGAAATCGGACTATGTTGAATTTTCCCGCCTTTTTGGCAGCCATTTTGAAAATGTCAGTAAACAAACAATTTTCAACACCGGTTTTGCAGTAACAACATCAATATCCACTTGGAAACCGAATTTCATTGAAATCAGACTATATTGAATTTTCCCGCCTTTTTTTGCGGCCATTTTGAAAATGGCGGTCTACGAACAATTCTTAACATCAGTTTTGAAGTTGCTACATCAATACCTTTTTGGAAACCAAATTTCATTGAAATTGGACAATGTTGAATTTACCCGCCTTTTTGGCGGTCATTTTGAAAATGGTGGTCAACAAAGAATTTTCAACACCGGTTTTGAAGTCGCAACATTAATATCTATTTGGAAACCAAATTTCATTGAAATCGGAAAATGTCGAATTTTCCCGCTTTTTTTTGGTGGCCATTTTGAAAATGGCGGTCAGCCAATAATTTTCAACATCAGTTTTGAAGTCGCCACAGCATTGCAAACATTTTATCAATTTACTCTTAACCTTCATCTTCTATAGTTTTGGAAATAAAAGATAAAAAATATGAAAATTTCGAGAATTCCGTGAAAAAGGGCAATAACTCCTACCAGGGTTTTTGGATTATCTTCAAAATTTCAGGGTGGGTAGATCTTGACATGCTGAACATTTTTGCAATTTAAAGTTGACTTGTATCTCTTATAGTTTTTCTGATAAAAAATTAATAAAGTTAAAATTTTGCAAATTTTACAGAAAAAGGGCAATAACTCCAAGACGGGTTTTTGGATTTTCTTCAAAATTGCAGGCTAGATAGATCTTGCTATGCTGATCACTTTTACTCCGTCAGATTTTTGATATCTGTTACGGTTTTTGAGTTATTTGCAAAAAACAGCAATTTACCCCCATGTTCTATTTTTAGTAACAGCAGCCATGTTGTTTGGTCTTCGGACTAATCGAACATAATTTTTAAACTTTATATCCTGGTGATTCTTCAGGCCAAGTTTGGTTACAATTGGCTCAGCAGTTTCAGAGGAGAAGATTTTTGAAATTGTTGACGGACGACGGACGGATCGGCGGACGACGGACGCAAAGTGATGGCAAAAGCTCACATGGCCTTTTAGGCCAGGTGAGCTAAAAAACCCAAAGTCATTTTTTTCACTACTAGAAATATATTGCCTACAAAAAATAAAGTCTCATATACATTTGTTATATATTTAAAAACTAATAACCATAAAAATAATTTCATGTAGTAATACACATGTAAAAGAAAAGATGAAGGGATACATTTTCGAATCCTAAATAAAATAGCAAATATATGTCTAAATGTATAAAATTTGCTGCATGGAACATGCTTAAAAATGTCTCTTATCCTTTTTATTTATACACCGCCGACCACTAAGCTATGCGGTATTCTCTGTATACAGCAAAATATCTGCAACACAGACAGTTCCTTCATAAATTATAACTTTTTTAATCATATGTGTAGTAACAATCAGGTTCTGCAACAATGTCGTAACTGCGTGATTTTGGTGACGTATACAAAACATCTGGATTTCCATTCCTATGTGATCTTATCGATGATCGGAGTATATCACCACGTGACGATCCATGTGAATCACCATACCGAATCGTTTCCTCTATAAAAAACTCACCATCTCGTGATGATTGCAGTGTATCTCCATTTTGAATTCTTTCCTCAACAATAAATTCACGATCACGTGATCGTTGTAGCAAATCACCTTGATCACTTCTTTCTCCAACAACGAATTCATAATCTTGAATCAAATCGTCATTCTGACGTTCATAATTCCTGCTGCCCCTTTTCTTCTTACGTCGACGACGTCTACGCTCTATTTCGTCATCATTAGTGTACTCAATTTCTGGCAGATAAAGCTGACGTGTACCTCTAGTAGAAACATAACTGTTTTCGCTAAAGCGGTCAGCCAATGTTATTTCTCCAAAATCTCTGTAATAATATCATTTTGTTTTATACAAAGATAATAGGAAATGCATTGTCTATGGTAAGATATTGAAAGAAATTCTATCTTTTTTGTTTCAAAACATATATTTTAAAAATATTTTGGCAGGAAGGCATTTTTGTTTTTAGATATTTAGTTTATGGTCCATATATTTTTATTCTTGAACCATATTCTTATTCAGTGACAAATACCAAACATTTGTTAAAAAATTCTACCACGGACGATTGCATATAGTACTTAAATTCATACAGTATACTTAAGTTTTTGAATGAAGCAAATAAGGTTGTTTTTTTTAATTTTCTCTATTTCGTATACGCAAAATACCTGAGACATTTTGTTTTGATATGAACATAATGTACAGTAAGGGGACGACCATTTGATTCTGAGGGGGAGGGGGGGGGGAGCTGGCAGATTTTATAAATAAATATCATGTCCCTGAAAAAGTTGGAAATAAATAATCTGGCCTGGAAGAAAATGAATAATCTGACCTTAGATTTATTGGTACGATACGATTATGTTATTGGATATAAAAATTCGAAACGGCGACAAATAAATATTCTGCCCGCAAAATTTTGAAAATAAATAATCTGGCTCGACCGAAACTGCCACCCCCCCCTCAGAATCAAATGGTCGTCCCCCTATTTTCTGTATCACAAAATGTTGCATTGGACACATTGCACTGACACCACCGTTAAGTGATAAATTATCTTCATCGAAGTTGAGTTACATTTTTTTTATAATTCATTGGTAGGAATTTAACTAATCACCGTTTTAGTTTTATTGTTAAATAGATGATGTTTTATGCATCCAACAGTTCCCACAGAGCAGACATAGAACTTGATACTGACACCTTGATTTGAAGGAGTCCTTCATCTGTGCATGATTATTTTCTTTTTGTTTTCATACACCTTTTGTACTTGTGAATAATTCTTATCCTTATAAAAGACAAGAATAGAAAAATCACGGACAACATAACATTATAAAATAACTTACAGTTGTTTAGTATCATCATGTTTAAGAACAGTGTAATTTTTAACTTCATATTCAATTTCTGGAGGTCTGAAAAAGAGTAAAGATTGTTTTTTTTTCATAATCATCATTAACTAGAAAAAAAATATAAACTTATTCTTTAGTTTAAACCTATTTTATTTGAGAAAACATACAAGTATTATACATTAATGAATTACAATAACAAAAAGGATTCAGAAACAAGCATAACAATGCTTATATAAACCTGTCTCCTTATGAATCACATACAGTATGATCGTACAATAAATTGCATGCTTAAAATATATAGGAAATCTAATATAAATTATATATATAGAAAATTTGCTGAAAAGGGTGTATAGGAAAAAAAAATTAGAAAGTAACTTGTATGAAATATTAAATATCATACATTTAATATAATATTTTGAAAGAGTCTAAAAGCATTTGTATGAGATGTTAAATGACTCAAGAATTAAATCGCTTACTGACTCAAGAATTAAATCGCTTACTTATTCTTTATGATTTAAACATTCAAAATTGACAAACCGATCAATAAATCTTATCAAATAAAACAAAGAAAAACACTACACAACAAAACAAAGCTTTCATATATTATATTCTGACTGGCAATGGCAGCTGTCACTGTGGTATATATATATATATATATGTATATATACATATATATATATATATATATATATATATATATATATATATATGAATCTTCTTTTTGAAAAATATCATTGTCTATAGGAATACATTTCCTGTTCTTTTAATATTTTTGTTTCAAGTTCTGTGTCTGTAGATCGTGCAGATAGTTAAGTATAGAAATACACTTGGAATATCAAGACAACTGCTGCAAGTGCTAGCTGTTGTATCCAGTTTGTTTAAAATGTAAGTAGATGCATGACAAAAACCGAAGTTACTGTTAAGCAATAATAGATTCCTTGTTGAATACCTCACAGTGACCATTAAATGAAATACAACCAATTCGGCCAATATGATTTAAAAACTCACAAGAAACAAGATGTGTTTGTGAAACACTGCATATGCCCCCCATATTCTACAGTAAAATAAATGAATTACCCAATTTTACTCCTTTTTGACCCCTACGACCTTGACCTTTGACCTAATTTTTTTAGCATATTTATGTTCCTCTTGACAAGACCTATACACTTGTCAAGTATTAAAGTCAATCTTACAGAGTTCAAAAGTTGTTTATTACCATAAAAACACCCAATTTAACCCCTTTATTCTGAAACAGATGTAGCCCCTTTGGCTCTCTTGTTTATTGAAATGGTCTTAATTGTTAAAAGTATCTGTTTAAACCTGCTATAAGAAACTTGCAGAAAATACTGCATCAAGATCCGAAATTCATTTTTTCTCATTTGTCTCCCTTTGGGCCTCTTGTTTCTCAAAAACGGTAAATGCTACTTCAAATCTGTTACATATTACAGTTGTGCAATTTTATTAGCAATAACATAAAACAAACTCCGTCTCAATAGGATGAATAATAAGGATTCTACAGTCAAATATGTGAAAACAGCCAATTTCAACCTTTTTAACATCTGTGATTTTTTTTGCTTATTTATGTTCCTCTTGACTAGACCTATACACTTGCCAAATATCAAAAGTCTACTTTATATAGTTCAAAAGTTATAGCCAAAGTTAAAGTTTCGGACGCACAGACAAACAGACAGGACAAAAACAATATGCCCCTCGATCTGGGGGCATAAAAAAAATTTATATGGCGTATGCTACAGGCTTTTTGCAATTTAAAAATATCTACATACCTATATAATTTCTTCTTATGACGAATCTTTCTCACTTCAGTTAGAGGTTCGCTTAAAACACAAAAATGCAGAAATGCAACATTGTTAGAACTATATTAAAAAGAGGAAACCCTAAAAAGGTAATTGATAAATTGATATATAGATATATTCAGTAGATCTAACAATGTTGGATTGATTATAAGACAAATATATCAACATCAGAATGCAAAATTAATTACACATGAAGCCTTTCCAAAACACAGAAACAATTGTTTCCCATTACCGTTAGCAGTATACAAATTACTTTATAACATAATGATTATAATAGTGTTAATCTATTGGCTGAAAACCTGTCACATGATAGTCAATTAAAAATCGAATTGACTCGCATTCACTTTCACTTTCATTTCCCAGGTCTGGTTGAAAACGATACTGACTCGCGAAATCTATTTTGAGAATCTATTTAAATAGCCAATGAAAAACAGATTTACACGGAGCCACGAGACTTTCGGCCAATCAGAAAGGCTTTATTATAAGTATTTTTGGGAAGCCCAACATAACAAAGTGACAAAATGGCATTGGGCTTGCAGCAGACGTTTGTTGTTTTGTGTTCACATTAGAATCATTTTGCAACAAGTAGACAGCTATTTACAAATACCCGGAAGGTGATCGAAAATAAGATAATGCGATACACAATCGGGGTATGCGTTTTAGCAGTTCTGCAATTTTCACCTCAATTTCTAGAGCTTCTTTAGTTAACACAGGGAATCAGAATGAGTCGTAGTACGCAAGGTGGGTGTTGTTCATTTATTATTTCCCTAAAAGACTTTAAGGCCGCAATTTCAAATTCTTATGATAATATGTCACGAAAAAATCTAAACTTTGAAAAAAGACGTGTAAATATGTTGCAGAATCGAGTGATTTTCATTACATGTTATATAAAATCAATGAAAAATGTCATGAACATAAAATAATGTACTGATAGCTGCCTGATGCGTTCATCTTTGTATGAAGAGATCGGAAAGCACACCGAAAAGTTAATACAAATGTTCAACTAGAGTTGACAATTTTACAAGATATGTTATCCTGATAGAAAATTGTTGAAAAACTTTACAATTACCAAGTAACCTGATAGATCTATAAATTCTAATATTAACCTCCACCTCCGGCGTCGATCAATATCAATATTTAGGTCTATTAAACTCATATCGACCTCTACAAAAGACCATAATTGTATAATATTGCATTACTCTGGTAATATTAATCCATTTACAATAAAAAATGCATTGACGGAAAGTACAATTTTTGCTGATTTAACATTCCTGATTATAAATATGAGATGTTTCTCCACTTTTAGCTTTACTATTGCAGATTTTTTTTTAATTTGTACAATTTGAATTAGTTGTGTTAATTACTAGTGATTGACCATTTTATATTCATATTCATACCTTACAACCACAGGTTCTTCATAGAATTTAGGAATCTCGACTGTGTGGACTTTTTTAACAGTTTCTTTTGGTTCTTCATAATATCTTTCAATTTTCTTCGGTAGTGGTTGAGGTTCAACCTTTTTATCTTTTTTAGTGTTGCAACAGCCTATATAAAAATATGTTCATATTAAACATGAAAATATTTTTTTTCAACTATGGCTTGAAATTATAGAACCCTTAAAGCACTTATAACCCTTTTTATACCCGCCACACGTAGTGGCGATGTATAATGTGATACCCTCGGTCGTGTGTCCGTCGGTCCGTCTTTCCGTCCGTCCCCCGAAGGTTTCCGACTGATAACTTGTGAACGAAATAACATACTGTATTTAAACTTGGTATGCAAGTTGTTTACCACAAAACTCATGCCAAGTTTGATTTCGGGTTCAGGGGTCCAAGGGGTTCTGGAGTTTTATGCCCCTTGAAATTTTAAATTTTCTGGATTTTAGGGTTTCCGACTGATAACTTTTAAACGAAATAACATACTGTCTTTAAACTTGGTATGTAAGTTGTTTACTACAAAAATCAGGGCAAGTTCGATTTTGGGTTCATCCAAGGGGTTCTGGTCTTATGCTCCTTGAAACTTTTAAATTTTGTGAATTTTAGGTTTCCAAATAACAAAATACCGAAGTTACTGTTAATTTATTTTTCTGCATATGCGCATTTCGACAACTTATGTCTCATCAGTGCAGATAAAACCAAACATTTGGAAGTCCATTAACCTAAAACATGTAAAAGCTGATGGAGAACAAATAACCAAAAGGATCTAAATAGAAAAGCCAACACTAAGCTAAGGACAGAGCTATGCATGAGGGAGATGCTCCTTAGTTTTAAACAGAATTTTATAAAATTTAGATATTGCAAGTTTTAATAAAATCGGTTTTCGGGTCAGCACCGACAACTGATAACTTTTAATCAAAATAACATACTGTCTTCAAACTTGGTTTGTAAAATGTTTACTACAAAACTGGGGTCAGAGGTCTAAAGGATTCTGGAATTATGCCCCGTGAAACTTTTAAATTTTGTGAATTTTAGGGTTTCCGACTGATAACTTTTGAATGAAACAACATATATATACACCCTATAAACTTGGTATGTAAATTGTTTACCACAAAACTCAGGTCAAGTTTGATTTTGGGTTCAGAGGTCTAAGGGGTTCTTGAATTATGCCTCTTGAAACTTTGAAATTTTGTGAATTTTAGGGTTTCCGACGATTACTTTTGAAAGAAACAACATACAGTCTTCAAACTTGGTATGAAAATTGCTTACTTTAAAACCCAGGTCAACTTCAATTTTAGGCTCAGAGGTCCAAGGGGTTCTGGAGTTATGGATCTTGATTGAAACTTTGAAATTTTGTGAATTTTAGGGTTCCGACTAACAAAATTACATACCCTCTCCAAACTTTGTATGTATGTTTTTACTAGAAATTCAAACTTAGTTCGACGTGGGTACAGAGATTCAAGAGGTTCTGATGGATGGAGTTATGCCCCCTGAAACCTCAAAATTTTGTAAAACGTGGCGGGGTATCATGTAATGCACCATTACTATTTTTAGCAATTCCCTTACATCGATTAATTTCCTAGTTCCACCTATATAACAATTTTTGACCTTGTAACTGAACAAATTCATTCGATATAAATTGTGATAAAGTTTCAATATAAATCTGAATGAATCTGCTAAAACAGAAACTTCTCAACATCGTTATTTTGAATTATAACTCCTATACACTGACTAGAAATTTACATATAGTTGTACTATGTAAAGGTAATGATTTTTAACTCCTTGTATTTTATGATTATGAAAAGTGTAAAATTTTTAAAACAAATATTTTGCAATCGTCTTATTTTGCTTTTTTTTGTTCAGGTATATCCTGAATAGTATCTAAAGATAAAATCAGTATTGTTTCATTTATTATATTTTACCTGTGCAAAAATAACAATACAAAATCGCTATTAGCAACAGTAATATGAAAATAATAGCCAGGACAATGGCTGCAATCTCTCCAGTAGATAATCCGGAATCAGCAGTAGCAGCTCCGGTTCCTGGATCTTAAATATACAAATATTATACGTAAATAAATTTGTGATCTTTGCAAAAAATACTGAAATTTCATATATATCGTGACAGTTTTCACCGGACATTATCCCATTGGAAGGGGAGGTACTGCATGCAATAAAGACGGTTTAAACAACCATTACTCTTTAAATGCCTGTACAAAGTTATGATAACTTCGGTTAACAATTTTTGTGGTAGTTTTGAATTTACCATATCTTTTTGTCTATTGAATTTTGGCTCCTGACAGTCCTGTTCTGCAATTTTGTTATAACTCTCATTATAACGAACTGTTGTGAAATAACAAGATAAGCTTACTAAAATCTGTCTTATTGTAAAAGAGATTTGAACAAATTTTTATAAGTTAAAAATTATATGAACAAAAACAATATATTCATTTGACAACAATGTCATGAATATGATGATATTAAAATTTTAGCTTTGTGAATTTTACATTTTACTTGTAATATCAACTTTTTTATTTGAACTGTGTTTTCATTTACACTGTATCCCAAACTTGAAAGAATCATCTGTGAAGAATATTCTCATTACCTGTATCAACAGTTATAGTGAAATCAATATTCGCAGATTGGCCAACAGAATTCGAAGCTATACATGTGTATGTTCCAGCATCACTCTCAGCATTCATATCAACAACTAATGCTTTGTTTGTGTTTCCAATGGTATTTCCATTATAACGCCACACCCATGCGGTAGCTGCAGGATTAGCATTTGTATCACATCTGAGGGTGACAGCTGATCCCACAGTTCCCACAAAACTGCTTTGAGAAACGGCAGTACGAGGAATATCTAAAAATGTAAACCAGATTATTATTCTTACTGAACATAAAAGGTTTTATTTTAAAATGTCATAATATTGTGTCCAAGGCGAAGGCATACAACGGCATCATGATCATATTTATGCGGTTAGAGGAGGACGTTGCGTTACTGAGATTCACGTGCTACGAACACTTATGTGATATGTGACAAAAATTTACATAATTTACCTGCACTTATTATGGTCTGAATCAGGGATCATGCGGTATTCAGTCTCGATTTTCACACAAAAAATCATTGAGCGATGTATTCTATAACCCTCCGACAAAACATTCACACCGGTAGTTATTGTGAAAAATTGTTTTAAACGAAAAGTGTTTTGTGTCAAGTACATTTGAATCGAAAAATGCGATATTTAAGCACATATGGTAACAGTGAAATTTGCAACGATCGAGTTTTTAATCAAATATCGGACAGAAATTAGAAAATGCCAACTGTGCAGCCTCAGCATCAACAATTTCATTCATAATCCTGCGTGAAGCAAGAAATTTGATTCATAATTCTACGTGACCTACTTGCGTCGGGTTACATTTTGTTTTTAGTAATAGATTTCATAATTCTATATGACCTACTTGCGTCGGGTTATGTTTTCTTTTTAAGCCGCCCTTAAACTACACCGTATAACCAACCATATGAGGCACGGATGAAAATCATTTTTGTATGGTGGTAAATATTTTTGTTCGTTCACGAATTACAATGAAAACGCACAAGAACGGGAGGTAAAGAGTAAGAACACCGTACAGGCATAGTCCTGGCACCGAATAAACCAAACTCGCACCGAACTTACAACGAAACCCTACCGGACAAGCACCGAATAAAACGTATTTATAACGGTAACATACCGGAAGAATACCGAATAAAACGGATTGTTAACGAAAACGTGCCGTACGTGCATCGAGTAAAAAACGAGTTGAATAGGTACTATGTAAAACTATCGATTTTAAAAGAGGATACCGATGTATTTTGACCGCTCAACAACTTATTTTACACAGATAATCATTACGGCGTGCTTGAGCAATTACAATGATTTTCCCAAAATGTCATCGAATTCAAAGGCAAGAGAATGACTTAAGAAAAGAGCTGTCGGGTCACATTTTACCTTCTCCACCGACGACCCAAGGCGAAAATGCCAGATATTCAAGACCAAGATCGGGTTAAAGTTGTATACAGTCTCTTTGGTAGCGGATGCTGCTTAACACATTCAATGTTTTAAAACGGCGAGGAAATGGACAATTTTTTCATATTTTGATGTTTTCGGTATATGTCAGAATAATATTACAATATAAATACAAATCAACAAGCACTGCATAACTCTTGCAATTACTAAATAAAGCAACTTTAAAAAAAAGTAGTGTACAACACCTTGTTTTTGATGACTGCATAATAAGCAACCGTTGTAAATAAACAAAATATTGAAGTTTCTGTGAATTTAATTTCTGAATATGCGCATTTCGACAGCCCATGTCTCTATAGTGCAAATCAAATCAAACCATTTGGAAATCTATAAACCAAAATATGTGTAAAAGCTGATTGAGAACAAATCACCAATATGATCTAAAATGAAAGCGTAAAACCAGGTAAGGACAGAGCTATGTAAGAGTGAAATACTCCTCAGGTTGATAATTAGTTTTAAGCAACATAAGAATGCTAAAAGTAATCCACATTTTAAAAGGTAACAAGGACAAAATATAAAAAGAGAAAAATAATAAAAGACCGGCTAAAAATCAGAAGAAAGGAAAATAATGGCTCAAATTATCTGCCTATAAATGGTCTCCAACTATGGGGCAACCAGAGATAAAAATTCTGTTAGTCTTCAGTGGTTCAAGTTTATCTCGTTCTGGCAGGACCATCATTTTGGTTTCACGTCCAGTTGCCTCATAGTTGAAGCCATAAGATAGAAGAAATGTGCCTTTCTTTGTGTCCTTTTCTTGTGATATTTAGCCGTTTTTCTTTTTTCATTATTTTTTTTATATTTTGTTCTTTTTATTATCTTTTAATTGTGGCCTATTTTTACGACTCTTATTTTGTTGGTTACATTTAATTTTGGACATTGCGCAGGATATTTTTTTTAATAAATTAGTTTTATTCGGTGCTCGTCCGGTTAGTTGCCGCTGTAAGTCGGGAGTTCGAACGGTTTATTCGTTATCTCTTTGGTAAAAGTCCGTTTCACGAATTTAATCTACCGTACATGAACGGATGCAAGACGAACAAGAAACGAATGAATTACGTATATACAACGAATGAAAACCGAACAAATGAAACCTACCGTACATTCAACGGATATTTTGTGCGGTATATGTCCGTTTCAGGTTTTGACACGTTCAAAATTTTTCACTGTAAAAAAACGGACATCACCGTACTTGTAACGTATTCACCGGACCCGATGTCAAACGTATATAAACGGAGACGAACGGATAAAATTTATCTTTATACGTTCAGCGTTCGTTTGGGTTATACGGTGTAGTGTAAGAGGGGCTTTAGTGATGATAGTAATGATGATAATAATAATGACAATAATAAGTATCAGAAAATTAATAGCCTGAGGCAAAATTGTAAAAGCTGCAGAATTGGAAAAAGTTATTTATCGAACTTTGCAACAAAAAAGACGGGCTTCTTGTTCTGTTGAGTAAGACATGCATAGTATTACATGGTGGGACAACTGTATTACGAGTCTGAATTGAAATCAAATATGCTGGTAAACCACCTACACTGTACATCAACATCTGCTGTTTCTTGGAGAGACCCAAGTCTGTTTGTTGCTTTACAAGTATGCAGTCCATCGTTATTATTATACAAAACACTGGTTACAGTCAGAACCTTGCCTTGGTATATCATTACATTGTTACGAAACCACTCGTAGGTTGGAGTTGGACTTCCGTTTGCATTACAGGTAAGTGACAAACTTTGGCCTTCTTGCACTACAGCACTTTTTGGTGTAATAGTTATAGTTGATGGTGCACCTGGAAAAACGCGATTACGTAGAACATATAATCAATCAAGCTAAGAACCAATTAATTTTATTCTTATGTTATATTTCTATAAAATAATACAATTACTGTGACATTCTTGTTTCAAACAAAACATTCTTAATAAAAAAAAACTAACACTGATAAAAAATCTAAACACGATGCACATTTGTAATAAAAGCACTATTAGTCTCGAAAATAAAAAGAAACTGCCTTTTCTGAAAAACGCAGTCATAATTCAGTAAAAATTAAAACGCATATTACCCTATTTCAACATTCCAAAATTATGAAATTCAAGACGTTATACGTTATAGCCATGTGTATACAATGAAAAATGGAAGAAAATCACGATAAGTGAAATATCTAATCTACACGTCGTTTGGATGTAATCGTGTAGTTCAAACGTAAGTTGTCTTCATAGAGTATGCATTTAACACCTAATGATTAATGATTAACATCTAACGTACCAGAGGAATCAACGGAGACAGAAACAACGGTAGAATCTCCCTGACCAATCGAGTTTACCACAGAACATCTGTAAGACCCTTCATCGGACACATCTAAGTTGGTGATTGTCAGGCTTGGACTATTAACCGTTCCTCCAACGTATTTTGTTCCATCAATTGAAATAATCTGTCCCCCTTTTGTCCAGACTACACTTGAGGGATCAGGATTCGCAACGAAGGAACAAGGAATAGTTATCGATTGACTTAATATCCCTTGTGATGGAGTTGTTATGGTAACATCTGGGATAACTATAATTAAAATTCAAGAGGTATTAATTAATACAGCAGAATTCATAAAGGCTATGAATTAGTAGCAAATTTGTTACTAAATAAAGTTCTGTATATTCGTTTATCGCTGATTTAAATCTAATACAAGTGATGTTAAGCTCTGTTGTGCATTTTTTCTGAGCAGTGATTCATTTATCTCTGATCTTAGTGATATACAGTTCTACGATTCATCAATCTCTAATATTTGTTATATAGACATTTGTTTCCTTCTTTTTTTGTTGAATATAGTGGCTTGATAGTCAGTAGTTTTGGTTGTGCTTTATATTAATGTTTATTATACTATAGGAAAATGGGATAAAGAAGGGGCTTTGGAGTCCAAAATTGGTTTTACAGTACAGATGGCCTTTGCTAGTGCCGATACAAAGTTCGACTGTATTGTGTTCCTGTTGTGGTTTACATTTATCCTTTGTCTTTAATCTGTTCGTTTGAGTGAAGTTCTATGAGGGTTGTTGTTTGTTATTTAAATTTTCAATCACTGTTCTGTGTTTTATTTATTTCTTACGCATATAATATAAAGTTCTTTTTTTTAAAAATATCTCTGATCTGTAATATAAAGTATCTACGATCTATGAGATATGAATCCTGTGGTTCATTTACAGCTTATTTCATTTCAATAATTCATCTGTTGCCTTATAAGTAAGTTTTCTACACATAAAATTATGAAACTTACACTGTACACTAACTGTAACTGTGGTATCTGCGTTACCGTAACTGTTTGAAGCTCGACATCTGTATGTTCCAGCATCAGAACGCGATACTGATAAAATACGGAGTACAGAGCCTGTTTGAATCTGTATATTGGACAAATCCTTAAACCATATGTAGGAGATGGAAGGACTTCCTTGTGATGTACAAGTTGAAGTGAGAGTCTGCCCTTCAGTTACTGTTATTGTACTTGGATTTGTAGTGACATCAAATGGAGCATCTGCAATTATAGCATTAAATCATTTATTTCTTTGAACGATTTGTTAGAGGAGTAGTTGTTTAGAGATTATTTTTCAATTAACATAATCAAAAAGGCAAATACAAGAGTTGTTTTTTAATTTATTTTTCATTAGCCAGGATTCTACAGAAAAACCTTACCATCCACTTGACTAGGGCATAGCACGGGTTATAATAACATGCAGAATATCAAAAAGTGTTAATAAAGATAACATATAACAAAAAGAATGTACACAAAGAAAAACAAAACACACTACTACCAGTCCCTCTTTTATACTCTCTTTATGTTTGTAATAGTTGTACTCTGTTGAAGAAAAGAGATGTTTTTGTATAATATGGAGTTAATGAATATAAATTTAAAAGATATTATCACACATCTCTTGAAATGGGGCCCAAATTTTTTCAGAAACAGACATTTTATCATTTTTAGCAGCAGTATACAGTTCTGTTGAAAGCTATTTCTTCAAAACATGTTAACCTAAAGTAAGAAATAAAGTATGAAATAGTTTGACCAGTGATCACTGATCTTTCACACATACAAAAGTTAGTGCCAAAACGAAACATATAAATGCCAAAATGAGGTAAAAAAGTTGTACCTTAATAGACTGCATTTTTATAACATTTTGTGCGTTTTTTATGTATATTTATTTATTTGTTATCCTTTTTTGGTGAATGGAAATTTTCACGTCACTAAGTGTTCTGGCTCCCTGAAATTTATAATATAGCTTCATCTAGTTACAACACTTACACGAGTTGTATGTTATCTAAAACGTAATAATATCTGTTTTATATGTAGAATCTACTAAATGGTGAATGAAACGATATGGAGTAAATGCACACGAGACAAAGTCTCTACAAATATATGGTAAAAACAAGCAAAGAAACCCCACTTTTGTTGTGCTTTATCTTGAAGTCACCATGTGGCCTTCAACAATGAGCTTTTGCTCATACGCATACTAAGTTCAAGACGGCCCCTAGCACCAGTTTGAGCGGAATTCTTTGCTAATTGCCGAGCAACGCTACATCCATGTCTTTTCTGGTCATGGTTACGAGATTGTCAACAAACATCAACGAAACTGGCAAAGTGCTCTTACCATCACTGTCATCCCTTGCCCGACAAAAGCACCAGTCTTAAGCCAGTGAACGATTCCAACATATAGACAAACACAGGGTACTCATCAAGTCGATTGCAAGAAAATTTGGCATTATAAAATAGTGAAATGTTGGCATTTTTAGAGAGATGTAGGCATTTTTAAATCTGTTTGTGTTTTAAAAACTTCAAGCTTAGTTCTGTTTCGTGAAAAAAAAATCTTGTACAGTCTTACCTCCTGCAATTGACAGAATCACTCGATTGCTGCTACCTGTTCCAACACTGTTAGTAGCTTCACAAATGTATTGTCCTTGGTCATCTTGCTGAACTGAAGCTATTGTAAGGGATGGTATTGTTGTTGTTCCACCAGTTAACCTATTGTTTGACATGTCAAGATTCACTGGCTGTCCATTGATGTACTTTTTCCATTGAACCGATAGCACTGAAGGAGTAGCCGTGATAGAACATTGGATAGTTACAGAACTTCCAGCCTGAGCTGTAGGCACTGTCGACGCTATGAGAGTTGGAATACCTAGATATGAAGAGTTACAGTCAACATCATAAGAAATATTTTTTATGTGAAATAAATTTGCTAAAAATGTATAAGAAAACGAGTTGGCAGTTTTTGAAGCATTATGTACAACCTAGTCATTGTTACAAAATGTCCATTGATAAACATGCAATTTATTTTATTAGCAATTAGAAACGTATATAGTTAAACTTATAATCAAATCAAAATGAACAAATCACCAATAAGAAACAACTGGTGTGTGTCTGTGTATGTTCTACTTTTACTTAAACAATGACAATGTCGAAGTTTTAAAACTGAAATGTCTAGATGTGATATGTATAACAGATCAAGATAACTATCCGGATCATCTAATAATGTAGCCATTGTATACAGAAATTAGAAATGTTATATGTTATTTTTTGTTTTCTTGTTCTATATTCTATTTCTTTTTTGTACGTTAAAGGAATTCATTGTCTCATGTGTATTCACTCCATATCCCTTCATTGCTTATTCGACATTAAGCAATTGATTCCGCTCAAACCGGTGCTTACAATAAGATATGGGGAAAGCTAATCGTGGAAGGCATCTTAGTGACTTCAAGGTGAAGAACAAAAACAAAAGCGTTGTTCCACTGCTTTTGACCATGTATTTGTAGAGAATTTTTCTCGTGTGCGTTTACTCCATATCCTTTCACTATTAATTAAATGGTATTCTTTAACCTACTGATGAAAACCTATGAGTTCTGCATACTACTTACCACCAATGACATCAAGGAATGTTTGAGAACTCTGTCCAACACCAGCAGCATTTGTTGCATAACAGACATACGTTCCTTCATCACCCAAATCTGCATTGTAAATCGTTAGAGAGGGTGTAACTGTCGTAGATCCACCATATTTTGATGATGCAATGTTAAGTGTCTCATCATTCCCATTATTACGTCGTCTTGTCCAGTAAACAGAAGAGTGAGCAGGATTAGCCGATACAACACATCCCAAACTTACTGTATTTCCAATATTTACAGTGTACGTTGACTGACCAATAGTCACAACAGGCAATTCTAAATAAAATTTCGAAAATTAAACGGTATTGCGCATATATTGTCTATAAATCAGTTTTTTTAATGCTTTTAAATTCACGTTTATTCATGAAGTTCTCAAAATTCGAACGTACAAAAAAGATATTCCTGAAAACACAATGACATGGCAGTCATTAACAAATACTAATACTGCAACTGTGTTAAAGGGGTACGTATAAAGATATTAAGGTTTTATATCCTTAAGGATAAAGCATAGAGCTGCATATAACGTAGAAATGACAGAATTCTTTGCATTGATACAGTCATGATATTAACCATCAACATAGCCCCAAAATTCCAATTTCACTCAATTTAAAAAGATAATCTAATTATTAAGTATGAAACATTCAATCAGCTACACACATTCGATGCATTGTATTTTTATTGAACAAGAGATGAAGGGTACTTGATTTCGGATGTATGCTTGACATTTACCGTTGTCCATTTAAATATGATGGGATTTTTCAAAGCAAAATATGACATCACTTACTTCCTCCTACACTCAGAACTGTCGGACTGCTAGCTCCTGTCCCAATACTGTTAGTTGCTAAACACGAATATGTTCCAGCATCAGTAGCTGCCAAATTGTATATTGTTAAAGATGGAGTAAATGTTGTACTACCACTGTACTTTGCTGTGTTACTTGTCTGAGTAATAATTACTGTTGTAGCACCATTAAAAAAGCTCCATTGAACATATTGCAAGGGACTATTTGGAGATGACACTTCACATCCAAGAGTTATCGTTGTTCCTTTTATCTGTGTATAAGAAGACTGTAAAACCGAAACATTTGGAACAGACCCTACAATTAAAAAAATAGCATTTCAATTTTCAAAACATCAGTAGTATGAAAAGTTTGATGCAGCAGAATAATTGAAATAAATAAAACATGATAATTTTTTTTATTTGGGTTTGTCTTTTATTTAGAAATAATTGTTTCTGCTGTCTAGATTATCTTTGTATGGCCATGTCTCTGGATAATTAATTTCGGTTTGTTACTTGGGTATTCGTTTGCTGTTGTATTACCAATACATAAAGTTGCTATTATACCACCACACTGTTTGATAAAATGCTGTAAGTAAGTATTTGAAGAGATCCAACAGATAGAAATAGTTATTATCAAAGAAGATTTGTCAGGACGGGCAAATTACTGTAAGTACCAATTTACCTGAGCACAATTCTACAATGTCAAAAATACAGGGTAATATGTGGTTGAAGTCTTGTTATAATAAATAAAACAATAGAGTCTTGTACTTTACATACCAGTGATACTGAGACTTGTTGAGATGCTAGTACCAGTTCCAACACTATTGGCAGCTGAACACGTGTAAGTCCCTGCATCCGATGATGCTAAATTTGATATTGTCAGCGATGGCGTAAAAGTAGTACTGCCACTATACTTGGCAGGATTAGTATTTTGAGTAATAATTATTGCCGTGGCACCATTATCAAATGACCACGACACAGACTGTAAGGCACTGTTAGGAGATGACACAGAACATACAAGAGTAACTGAACCTCCAGCTGATTGAGAATAAGACGTTTGAGATACTGTTACTACTGGGACTGACCCTAAAAATATACAAATTCAACATAAAGCTGGCATGTTTTTTTATACTTGTATATGCTTATATCTACTAGAAATTATAATTGTTGTTCCAAAAGGTTAGAATTTTTACCAAAAATGAACGAAAATATTTTAGGCGGAATAGAAAATAAAAAAACTGCCCACTTTGGATATGAATCAAAGGTTTGCATCAGTAAATTAGAACAAAATGCTGACATTTTTTGAGTCTATGCAAGAAAGGGGTAGCGGATGTTGCTGACTTTTCAGAATACATTGTATATAATACAGTATATATAGTCACTAACATTGTTTCCAGTTTATTACGTATATTTCTCACATTGAGATAGTTAAATTTTCACATTTTATTTTAAAGTTCGAGGTTTATCCGAGAACTTTAAAATTTGAAAATTTAACTATCGAGATGTGAGAAATTATCGTAATAAACCGGAAAACAATGTTAGAGATTTTTTCTCTAATTCCTACTCAATTTATTTGACGTAAAGCGATCTACGTAGTCTCCAGGCTCAAGTATGCCGCCATTTTGTTGCTATCATCGTTGCTATGTGTATCATTGCGCCTTTCATTGAAAGGGGTGTTGAGTGTAATATCTTTGATAAAAAATGTCATTTTATCAATAAATTGAGTTATCATAGTAATGAAATGTAAAGATCAATTCGCTAGACAATGATGCAGGTGTTAATTACATCAACATCCGGTTGCACTATTTCTAGAAACTGACACGAGACAGCCAATCAGCAAATGAGATCAATGTCTAAACATGTTGATTATTAAGTTCATCTAACATCATTTGGGAAGTATTTATTTTGAGAAATGGAAATAAAGAGTTTTAATTTCCTCTAAAAAATAAACAAAAGTAAAAGAAAACGTACTACACAGGTTGTAAATTAAAAATTTTCTTGCTTTCCAGGCACGTTTAACGTAATAGGTCCACTAAGTTCAGTTCAGATAGTATTCAGTTCAGATAGTATTATCTGCCGTACGTGTGTTTGAACACTAGTTTTTAGTCAAAGATTATTATAGAGTTTTATTTTGTAAAAAAAAATAAATAAGACCACAAACGTTCTAAAATGATATACATAATATGCCTTACTCACCGGTTACACTAAGCGTTATGGGCCCACTAAGACCAGTTCCAATAGTATTCGTTGCCCTACATGTATAAGTTCCTGCGTCTGTCGATGCCAGATTAAATATGGTAAGGGATGGTGTCAAAGTTGAACTTCCACTATACTTTGCAATGTTGCTGTTTTGCATTATGGTAGTAGTTGATAAACCGTTATTAAACGTCCAAGATACCGACTGCAGTACAGTATTAGGTGCGGACACAATGGAACAACTTAATGTTACGGAGTTTCCTGTCACCTGAGTATAAGAAGACTGAGATACAGTGACCACTGGTATTGAGCCTACAAAAGATACAAATTGCTCCGAGATTTGATTATGACAAGTACAAATTTAAGCTTTCAGAATTTATTATCGTTTATGATATGTCCCATACGATAAACTTTCACCTGTATTAAATTATAAAAAGTATAACTGACTCATGAGTGAAAAAATGAGATATTATCTCATGTACAAGTACACCATATCTAAGAAAAATAAAGAGCATACATCTCTACCACGGGGAATTGTTTTACCAACTCCACACTGCAATAAAAGACAAACTCCTGTATTAAATATTTTACGAAAGGATATGGAGTAAATGAACATGAGACCATAACACATATGTTAACTCCAACTGCAATAATTTTAATGAGCTGTATGGCCATTTCGGAAATTTATTCCTCATCAGCAGCACTAGAACCCAAACAAAGGAAATCCATAATTTCAAAAAATGAAAACCAAACGAAATCCGAATAATCAGTAATATCAAATATAGCTAAGGACAAAACTACGATGGTGGGAGTTAATCCTTTGGTTTTAGAATTTACATAAATTTAGATAATAGTAATTGAACAAAGTGTACACATGATATATTATCTCATGTACAAGTACATGAGTTGAGTTGTTTTTGTTTTATATATGTATGTTGGTACATGTATTGCAATAATGGGTTCTGTGTCTGCAATTTTGAATAAATTAATATAATTGCTTGATATTTGATAGTTTGTAGGTTGACGAGTATTATTAATAGTCGACCTCATGAAGCTAGGTCTCGACTAATGGGGTAAGCCTGCCCAATGAAGATTACTTATTTATTTCTTCGTTCCTTCTTATAACGGAATGTTCTTCACTGCACAACATTTCAATGCAGCGTCGAATGAAGAGTATTTTTTCTTACTTGAAACTATTGAACTGCATGAAAAAAAACTGCAATATACACTTATTATTATCTTTTTAATAAATTGCTAGATCTTAAATCTGCGTCATATTAAAAAAAACGTGTATTTGTCTATGCTGCTAAGCTAACGTAGCCCAAAATCAAAGTGTGTGTTTATGCTGTGGTTGGCTTTTTTTCTGTAATTACACCATGATGGTAATCGTACATCTGTGTGGTGTGTGACACAGCGCAATTTTACAAAGATTCAAACCTCGGAATAATTCATAGCTTTTATGTGCTTTCATTACAGTGATCTTAGTCAAAATAATTCTGAATACATAAAAAGAACAAAAACATAACATTTCACAGCTTGGCCTTCAGACGAAAAGAAAGAAAAAAAACACGACTTGGAGCATTGCAACACTCAAGTTACACAATAGAAAAGTCTAACATTGATGACTAAAATAGTATGCTTCTTGTAATCTTAACGTACACGAAAATTGTATTACTGACCAGTTACACTTAAAGTTGTTGGACTACTGTTTCCCGTTCCTATTGCATTTGTTGCTGTACATGTATACGTTCCAGCGTCTGTGGAGGCCAAATTGAATATAGTTAGGGATGGATTTGTAGTTGTAGTTCCACTATACTTCGCTGTATTACTGTTCTGGGTAATAAAAATTGTTGTAACACCATTATAGAAGGTCCAAGTAACAGATTGCAGGGCACTGTTAGGAGACGAAATGGAGCAACCAAGTGTGATTGAATTTCCCGATGTTTGAGAGTACGATGACTGCAAAACTGTGACGGTTGGTGTTGAGCCTGTGAAAAAAGAGGAAAATATCAAAATATTTATGTGGCTACAAATGATAGTCAAAGTAATATCTATTGGAATTCATAACACCCAATTACTTTTTGAACCACATGTAACAATAAATGCAAATGATTCATATTATAATTAACTGTTGCAAGGGCAACGGCTGTATTGCAAGACCCGAAGATAAAAACATTTTCCAAGGGCCCACAGACCAGGTGGACAGTTTAGTTTCAGGGTCTAATTAAACAGATGTTGTTGGAGAAACAAATCTATAGTTCTTTTGTTATACCTTGTGGTAACATTCTGCTTTAAACAAATACAAAATAAACAATTACTTACATTAAGTACATTTTAAATATTAAGTGTATTGACATGCACATATATATAAAAATAGAGAGGTTTTTACATAATGCTTAAAATTAAAATTTCTAAATAGTTCGGAAACATATGTTCCAATAACGAAAAGATTTAATACACATAAACACTGCGATACTAACCAGTCACACTAACAGTTACTGGGCCACTACTTCCTGTTCCAATGGTATTTGTAGCTGTACAGGTATATGTTCCTATGTCCATAGAGGCTAAATTTAATATTGTAAGAGATGGCGTTGTAGGTGTACTTCCGCTGTACTTCGCTATGTTACTGTTTTGCGTAATGAAACTTGTCGTAACACCATTATTGAACGTCCAAGAAACGGATTGCAGGGCACTGTTTGGGGACGATACAGAACAACCAAGTGTGATTGAATTTCCTGCAGTTTGTGAATAAGAGGACTGCAACACAGTGACCGTTGGTGTAGAGCCTGAAATTATTAAAAACTCATGGATTGATTTATAAATTAATCATTAGCATGCCCATCGGATAAGTCGCCATTCTTGAACATTCAAAAATGAAGGTAAATATAATTTCAACTCAACAAGCAGACAAATCGGCATAAAAAACTTGCCCTGTACAGATTTTACTCTCCACGGGCAAGTGGAAGAGGGCTTAATCTTTCCCTGAAAGCTGTCATGCTTTATAGTCTTCCAAAATAATTCAAGGTGACATTATATTTATATTTATATTTAATGTGCACGAAAACGATCTATGAATCATTTATCGACAATAACACCCAGGGAAAATTTATAAAATGTGTATTTATTTGACTAAAACATCTTTCGCAATACACAACTACCCGACAACCAAAATATCCAAAGGATATTATCCATGTAATTAACAAAGTGCACTACTGCATTTATTCCATGTGAGTAGAAATAAAAGAATAATTAGGAGCATATACTTCAGGAATAAATTTACACTTAGTTTACAAATATTTGGGATAGCTATATGTAGAGGAAAAATTTTCATGTTTGAAGCAATTAATCACTTATTCAGGTATGTCAGTACGTCTTTGCCTTGACAAAAAGATATTTGTAAACTATCTTAATCTAAGTTTTACAAATTTGTTTTAAATTAAAGAGTATCTCCCTTGTTTGCCCCTAGCTCATTTTTGCTATTTATGTAGATGTTAATAAGTCAAATTTATTTCTCACCAACAAGGCGGATTATATACTAGCAAATTATAATTTATAAATATACTAGCAAATTATAATTTATAATACAAACCAGTCACGCTTAGAGTTACTGGATTACTATTTCCTGTTCCAACAATGTTGCTTGCTGTGCATGTATATGTTCCTGCGTCTGTGGAGGCTAAATTGAATATGGTAAGAGATGGCGTTGTAGTTGTACTTCCGCTGTACTTAGCTGTATTACTATTCTGGGTAATAAATCTAGTTGTAACACCATTATTGAATGTCCAGGAAACAGACTGTAAGGCACTGTTTGGAGAGGATACAGAACAACCAAGGGTAACAGAATTTCCAGTTGGTTCAGAGTAGGAATTCTGAAACACTGACACAGTTGGTGAGGTGCCTAAAATGATGTATAAATACTATCAGGACATATCAGGTAATTGTAACACATTTAAGTCGAAGGTATATGATCTTTGTTGAGGAAAAAAATCAGTTATATGTGAACCAATTACACATATGGTATATGAAATATGATACACGTGATTCGGATTTAAAACACATTGATCACCCCC
>MJUU01053145.1:0-80306 GCA_002080025.1 Modiolus philippinarum | reverse complement strand
AAAAAAAATAAAATAAATAAACCAAAACAAATTAATACAATCTATACAGCTTGCTGTACTAGCCAATATGTTTTGTATTTTTACATTGTTTGTAGATCTTGCTAGTGCAGCAAATGCCAAAATAATTCCCATTTTCTTCTCATTTTGAATTTGAGTTTCAGTTCGACTAACAAAAATATGGATACATACCAGTCACGCTGAGTGTTACAGGACCGCTATTTCCTGTTCCAACAGTATTGATGGCTGTGCATGTATATGTTCCTGCATCAGTAGCTGCCAAATTGAATATGGTCAGGGATGGTGTTAAAGTCGTACTTCCACTATATTTTGCCGTATTACTGTTTTGAGTGATAAAAAGTGTTGAAGCTCCATTATTAAATGTCCATGAAACGGATTGTAGAGCACTATTTGGAGACGATACCACACACTCGAGGGTGATAGAATTCCCAGCTGTTTGCGTGTAAGATGATTGTGAAATGGAAACTGTCGGTGTTAAGCCTTAAATTAAAAAATAAAATCCATAAACTTAACTTTTCGGGTAGCGTTCATGTAAAAGGTATTCAGGAAGTATGATAGTAAGTTTCGAAATTCATGCAAAATTCTTCAGTATCCTCAGCTTTCCTCCATTCAAATAGAATTGGGTTTGAACCAGTATAATATTCTTCTTTTCACATATTTTATCTAGTTAATACAATAAAAGAGCAAAACAGAAATTTTGTTATAGATTTAAAGCCGGGGAAGAGGTAGTTATAAGGCAATACAAATCAGGAGAAATACTTCTACTGTTTTTTTTTTATTGAGACTAGATCTAGCACTGAGAAGTCTCATCTCTCGTTTATGGCTTGTCCCTAGCTGAGATGTTTGAATTTCACATGTCATTTCTCATTTCACATTTCACATTTCGTCATTTCACATGACGGATGATATGTATGGCACGCCAAAGCCACAAAAATGAGATAAAATAGCACAACCTCTGGTAATGCCATTTTATCTGAATTTTTGTGGTTTTGGCGCAGATAATACTTCATTACCTCCTGATAAATAAATATGGTAAAATTTTTAACATAGGTCTCTATGAATCACAGAGATAATGCATTCTTATCTTGAGGTAATAGGGTACTATTTTACTAATCAGTTAACAGGTAATGAACTAAAAATGACTATCAACTCCGAACTTCTATTGATGTAGAATATTCTTATTGACAGAGAACGCAAAATATAACATAATCTATCGACATTGTAACTTTGTAGTTTCTTTCAGTCCTTGAAAATATAGAGTGTTTTTGTTTTATATAATTTTAAATTCCGTATTCAGATAAAATCCGTACAATTGGATTTAAAGGAAAAATAATTACTTTTTAAATTTTTTGTTGATACAATTTATTATTTTTGTTAGTTTCAATAGACAAAACTCAATTCTGCCAGGGGTTTTACAACAGAGACATATAATTAAATAATTATATGTCTCTGGTTACACTTACATGTATATTTCATAGAATATACATTCATGTAACGATCACAGGTGTGAAGACAGGTAATTTAAAAGATGAAATATAGTGATATTGTAATTTTTGATAGGTAAACATAACTTTATTCCCATAGACGAATTTTATAAAGACACAGTGAAAATACATAATATTTACACACATAAATACAAAATTCGTAACAAATGGCAAATGGATAAATCTAAACAAAAGCGAGGAAAAAAAGAAATTCTTTTACATTTCCGAAATTCTCTAGGATCATAATTACATAGTTTTTTCAGAATAAACTATTTGATCTAAAAAGATTGAATTTGAAATGTTATTGAAATTTATCTATTTACATCTTATGGTTGCAACATAAATCAGATAATACAGTTACATAAATCAGATAATACAGTTTCCCACAGATATTACGTCTGATTGGTTGATATTAGAAAACAGATAATACAATTACTAGCACACCAAAGCCACAAAAATGCAGATAAAACTGTATTAACAGGTAATGCTATGTTATCTTAAGATAAAACATCATAACCACATAGATTTCATAGAGACCTACATGTATGTATAAAATATTTAAATGTACTTATCATGAGGTAATGAGGAAACCTTATAATACATGTCTGATAATGTGCGCCAAAACCACAAAAATTCAGATAAGATAGCATTACCTGACATAATGCTATTTTATCTCATTTTTGTGGCGTTGGCGTGCCATAGATATGTACAAAGCAGCTTATCCCGTTGACGCGTTATGCTATCCCGTTGACGCGTTATGCATACTGTCTCAAGCCTTCCAGAGTTAAGTCAATGCTATTCTCGGATGTGTATCTTAAGGTTAGTATGGAGACTTTCATATCAGTATTCTATGTACCTTGTATTTTACCCTATTATTGTTTTATTTAAGATTTGAATTATGATATACTGTTCAAATGCGGTGTGTAGAAATACCGCAAAGGACTTCTTAGTGCACTAAGAACCATAAAAGTGCACTAAGGACATGTTATAGGTATGCTATGTGTACAAAGGAGGCTGAATAGGAATCGTTATATAAAAATATGTTATTTTGTAAATTTTGGTTAAAATTGGTGATTGAATAACTAAGTTATTAGCAGTTTTGTAGGCAAGTGCCAACTGTTTTACTTAATCGCGTGATGATTGATTGTTGATTGTCAAATAACAACTGTAAAATAAACAAACATATTAGGCGTGTGCTATTATTTTATATTAAAGAAGTGTGTATGAGCGTTTGATTTTCATAATCGAAAAAAAAAACCAAAAACAAAAGTAAACAATTAATTATCTGAAAACATTTACTGTGAAATAAAAATTCAGAGTAAAAAAGAAAATTAAATAATTTGCTTTTGGGGTAAAAAGAAAATGCAGCATTCAATACTTGACATCCATATTTTTGGGATTTATGTGAATTACATTATTCCACATCACTTTTTATACTCTTTATTTTAATTTGGACGGTACATGAGGATGTACTACAACATCCATTGATGTTTTGGAGAAATTGCAAGAGAACTATTTTTTTTAAGTTTTTTTTCACTGTTGACTTATAACGAAATAACGAAAATAAAAGATTTCTCGAATCGAATGTAATTTTCCGTTACAGGAAGAAACGATTTTTAAAACCGTACGGATCTTCAGAGGGATACTTCACTAAAACTGACTAAATAATTAAAGTTATCTCCCTTTGCGCAAAAATTGAAGCTTTTTGCGCTAACGCTCCATTTGCGCAAATGCATTCTCTTGCCGTGTTTGTGTAGCGAAATTGCATTACAGTTTTCAATGGAAAAGAATACAGTATGTTTGTAATAAACCATCCTCCTTTATTCTGGTCGGGACTGCTTTCATTCATTCATCGGCAGACAGGAGACAGTAGACGGCACCAGAGTGTTTAACTGGGAAACAATAGAAACTTCCTGCAATTTACATAGGTATGCTTTAAATAAATATGATGTGAATATTCCTTGGATAAAAAACGTAAAACAAATCTTAAATATAATTGGATTATCAGATGTTTGGATGAACCAATATTTTATTATAAGTAAACGTGGTAATAAACCAGAAGAAAAAAAACAACAAAAAACAAAAAACAAAACAAAAAAGTTTCTCGATTATATGTTCACCGTAAACTTTCAATTATCGAATGTATACAAATTCTTTGGAATATGAAAATTATTTCAAAATTTTGGATGACAAAAATATTTATTTTGTTAATTTAGATACGCAAACAATAGACTTTCTTTAGAAACAGATCGATGGCAATATATTTCCAGCGAAGATAGAAGATGTGCTTAAGTATGATTCAAACGAAATAGGGTATGAATTCCATTATATTTTGACCTGTTCGGCACTCCCTTCTTAAATGAAAAGCTTAAGAAAACGACATTATCATACACCCCACAAAATATCAGCCAAATCTAGATCCACCCAGTACACAAAGTTGACGATTTTTTTTTTTGTCAAACATCGATTTTTAACCGTAAATAGCAACTGAATAGCTTCTGAAATAGCAATGGAAGCTATAACTCATACGCCAGCGGTAATTTTCGGAAACGTACAATACATGCCTATTGAACATTTTCGGTAATGTAAACTTTTAATTTGCGGAAACGTAATAATTAACATTTCCGGAGTTATCATTATTGTCACTGTATTATCTCCATATTCTTACCTGTATCATGGAATTTTGTTTATTGGCATTTGGTTACACCTGATTGCGTATAGTGGCACGGCGAGGATCAAAGGATTGGTGGCACGTAACTCAAATAACTCAGAATTTAATGAAGATACATTTTTAAAATTTTAGAATCTTGTATTTGAAAACATGAACTTTCATATGCCACCTCCTTTGTGCAAATAGAACTACTCTTTCAAGTCCTTAGTGCACTTTTATTGTTCTTAGTGCACTAAGGAGGTCCTTTGCGGTATTTCTACGGACCCGTTCAAATGACCTTATGAGCTAATGTCTATTATAAATATTTGAAACATTCGGTTGACCCTATAAAGGTTTTATGTTGACATATGAATATGCACGGATTGTTCGGTAAATAAATAAGAAGTTAATTCACTGTAGTTTCAAAGTGGGTAACCATTTTTGAGCTCATATTTTGACCTGATTGACAGCCTGCACACACCTGTCATCTGAAGAAAAAACATAGATAAATGAGACAAAAAGAGTTTACATTTAACAGACAAATATACAAAATGATAGTAAAATGAAATATTCAAAAAGAGGAAAAGAGAGAAAACGGTCTCAAAACAATTGGAAAAATGGAAGAAAATTAAGAAAAAACAATCCGAAACTTAATCCACTGTTTTAAGCCTTAAAATTTTGATTTCTCTTTCCTTTTAGTGTTTTCAGGCGTTTTATCTTTGTTTTTGTTTTGTTTTTATGACATATTTGCTTTTTTGCTCTTAAACTTGGTTCATTTATGATAAACATTTCAAATATATTCTGAACTTACCAGCAGTTGGTACATTCAAAGTTATGGTATTCGAGTTGACTGTAACGACTCCATTGGAAGCTTGACACACGTAGTTACCAGCATCCGATAACTGTACTGATAGTATTGTTAGTGAAGGGATATTAACATTGCCATTACTGTATCTCCCAGAGTTTATTATTAACTGATTGTTGAAGTACCAAGACACTGATGTTGCTGTTCCAGTAATTTCACATTCAAGTACAACTAAAGTACCTATATTCTGTTGATATGCAATCAATGGGGCGTTTATCGAAAGTGTTCCTGTAAATAAACAGTTAGGAGTAAGTACGAAAATTAAAAAAAGGAATGTTCACGAACAAAATGTTATATTTAAGAATTAAACATATTTTCATTTGTTTTCGAAAATTCACAATTTGTCTCTAACGACCCAATTTTTTGCGCTTTATAAAAGAAACTGGGTCGTTAACTCCCATGGAGACTTAAAAAATAAATTAAACTTTCATATTAAAGACAAGAAGATACAATTAATCAACAAATGAATAGGCGGATTTTCATTTTGATGCAACACAACACAAAAATACCAAGAGTAAGGTAATTATAAGGCTTAAAAATCACTCTTTTAATGTTCTATTTGAGTAATATGGACGAAACAATTTTTATTTTCCTTTTAGTAAATGTGATACATTTTTGTTTATTTTATTTGATAGAATTTACTCTTCACCCATTTTAACAGCTTACATGTCCGTATTATTCTTTATTTCTATCTTGACCTTTCAGCTGTTTCTCAACACATATTTTGTTCTAAAAAGTATTTGTAAGGCTTTTAAGTTTGTTTGTACGAATGATAATTTTTTGCACGATTTTATATTTTTACTTCCACTTTTTTTTAATTCGTTTGCAAAATCTTAAAAAAATTTAAGGATTTAAAAAAATCGTTGTATCGGTTTTTAAAGTCATTTGAACATTTTAAGAAACTAGTTTGTGCAATTTTAAAATTATTTTAGCTGTTTCAAAAAACATTTTGGACTTTTTTTGAAAAATTGTTCGTTTTAAGAAATCGTTTTAAGATTTTAAAAATCGAAAGAATCATTATGTACAGGTTAATTTTTTTTGTGTGATTTTCACAGGTTCACAGGTCATCGTGTTGTTTTTATGATGGAAAGAAGTAATTCTCTAATTTCTATCCAGTTTTCACACTTCCTGAACGGTGTGGAAACAGTTGTTAGAGAGGAGAACAAGTTTCGTGACATTTCCCGCCAAATTCATTCGGAATACAATCCTTGGTGTTTTTCGTCCAGTCATTAGAGAAACAGTTTCCACAACTTAAACACGTTAATTATGAAATTTCTCACAACTCGATAAATAAATTTTCAAATGTTTAAAAGCTCGGCAAGCCTCGCTTTCAAACATTTGAAAAATTTATTTAACTCGATGTGAGAAATTTCATAATCAACTAGTTCTCGTTATGGAAACTATATTTACTGATTCTACACTGAGTTGAAAAAGGAACTTTTTCTGAAGAGTATCTGCATTTCAAGTTATCTTCGTCAAAGATACACAGTCGTCTCGTTCTTCGCTCATTCGACCCATTTTAGACTGATCTATGTCTACAAATTAATACACAGTTCCATTAAAATAATAACATTCTCGAAGAGAAATGTATCTATCTAAAGCCCATATGCCATGTTGTTTTAATAAGGACTTAACATGTTGATGAAATTTTGATTATGAAAAAGAAAACGAAATGGGGTAAACGTCAAAGAGACAACATCCCATATCCAGGTTAAAACAACCCAAAACAAAGCATTTTCTGAATGTTTTTAGGTTACAATATGTGGTATTATCTATTTTCCTGGTCTGACCTGGAACTTTATCTATTCCTTAAGAAACAAAATACATCATGCAATAATTACAAATATGCAGAAAATCTAGTATTTCGAACCAAAACCAGGATATTGACTGAAATAAATGAGCTCTCGCTTAGGATTTGGTAATATGAACAAAAGCATCTTTGAGAGAAATGAAAAAAATCTCTATTTACATGTTAGATTTGGTTATATGGACAAAAATATCCAAGAAGGTAAATAAAAATCCTCTATTTTATACATGTTGGATTTGTTAATATGAACAAAAACATCCATGAAGCTAATGAAAAAATCTTTATTTCAGTATTCCATTTGGATCAATATGGACTAAAGTAATGTGCAGAAAAACAAACTACATTTTCATGTTTAATATGAGTAATATGGACTATAAAAATCAGTCTGGTATGAAAAATCTCAATTTTCATGGCTAAGCCAAATGTGTTCGGTATGAAAAAATCTTTATTTCAGTATTCCATTTGGATCAATATGGACTAAAGTAAATGTGCAGGTCAGAAAAACAAACTACATTTTCATGTTTTATATGAGTAATATGGACTATAAAAATCAGTCTGGTAATCTCAATTTTCATGGCTAAGCCAAATGTGTTCGGTATGAAAAAAGACAAAAGTACCCAGTATAAAAAAACTGTATTTTCATGATGTTTTAGATAATATGGACTAAACTGACAAATGTGTCGGGTAAAAAAAATCTAATTTTTCTATTAACGGTTACCGTTATCCGGAGATCGTGGTTCAAAATATTAAATTGTAAATCCACAAAAATGAGTACCTGAAGCCATAAAAAAAAACAAAACAAAAAAACAAAAAACAAAAACAAAAACAACAAAACAAAACAAAATGAAACACAATACAAATGATCTTTTCAAACATTTGTTTTTCTACTATTCACGAATAAGCTGTAATTCACGACAACTTTATAATCCATCAGATAGAATGAAGATCAATGAAAATTAGACTACCACAAATGTATATAACCTTACCCTGAGACGATGTGTCCTTTACATGGAGAAGCAGCAAAAATATACTGTATCTTATTAACGCCATCACCATTTAGATGTTTTATTGCTGAAAAGAAAGAATACAATATGAAAATAGAGAGTATCTGTATTCTTAATTTCGACAATCAAAAAGAATACAATTCGGTTTCGTGGTTTTGGATGAGCTGTTTTTGTGCAATTCTATTGTATACGGTAAAAAATGCAAAACTCTATTTACAAAGGAGCATAAGATTAAGTCAGGTAAAACAACAAGAAGTAAAAATATACAATTGAAGCGATCAATTCATAGGAATTTGATACGGACAACTAGGTAACAATAATATACAATCTTTTCAATTTCATTTTTTAACTTTTTAAATGAACAAAGATAACAGTAATGTTGTTGAATCTCCTTAAGTAAACTGTGTCATTTTTTGTTAAGAATGTATTCTTTCCAGTGTCCTGAGATTGTTTTTATGTTATAAATTTACTATGAGATATGTGCAAATCTCATTGTTGAAGGCCTCATTGTGACTTCAAGATGAAGAACTACAATAAAAGCGTTGTCCCTTTGCTTGGTTCTTCCATGTTTTGCAGAGACTTTGTCTCATGTACATTTACTTCACATCCTTTCACTGTTTATGTGATATTCCGTACAAAAAACTTGCCATACAATTGTTGATTGAGTTACGAATTTTGTACCAGGTCAGACTGTAATTGTTGTTTTCTTTCAAATGCAATCTGCCAATTATTTCCAGAGCAGATCTTTCAATAAAGTGGTATTTCCAGAGTATTGACCAATCCCGACTTCGTAGAGTGCATAGGCGTTTATTAAGATATGGAACAATTCGTGTTTGTACAGTTAGATATCTCCGAGATCTTGGAGCTATTAATTATTTTGGTATACCAAAACTAAGAAATCTTGACATTCTGGTTAGATACCACGATGGCTGTTACACCAATATTAAATTATTTTGCTGTAATACAAGGCAATTCTTGCAAGTCTTTTAAATTGGAAATTACTTTTTATTATACATGACTATTATACCTCCTGTAAGAAAGTTCTTTTATAGTAAAACAGTTTTATTTTCGCATAGTTTTCAAAAGAAATAGCGTTGACTACACTTTTGCAATAGTAAGCACTGCTGTTGTGAAGACTATTGATTTCTACGTCAATCATCATCAATCATCACTTGCGGGAGGCGGAGTTTTGATCTGACCGACAAGTTGGTGGTACTTATCCGCCTGATTACCTGTGCAATTGATGTAATGAAGTTTCTAAGAGTGTCGTCTGCTACAGCGCTGTAATTTTTAATTTGTATTTTTGGGGGGTTTGGGTTTGGGGGGAGTATTTTGACAGTATTTTGATTTTATTGGAAAGAAGAAGAAATGAAAAACTAAGCTTCGTGTGTCACACATGTAATTCATTCTCACAAAACAGTTGATGAAAATAAGGGACCGACCATTTAACTTGAAGGGGGGGGGGCTATGGTTTTTTTCTAAAAAAATATTTTGGATCTGATTTTTAGTGAAAAAAATATTTTGGCTGCCAAAATGATGAAAAAAAATTTTCTGAGGTGGCTTTCTGCCCAAAAAAATAATGTTAATTTTGAAAAAAAAATATTTTGTTGATACACGTGTAAAAAATAAATAAATTTTCTGTCCAGAAAAAAAAACCATAACCCCCCCTTCAGGTTAAATGGTCGGTCCCTAAAACAGTGGTATCTTACAACAGTCATTAGAACTGAGGAAAGATGACCCTTATACTGTTCTAGTATCGAAATACAAAATGTAATACTATCTTGCTTTTTAAAAAATTTTGTTCATATTTGTTATCATTGTTTAAAAGTATTGTCTAAAAGTATTTGCTGCAACCATTATGGGTTAAATAGTTTTCAATAAAGTTACTTTGTTTTGGCCTCGAGCTCTTGAAATATATTATTTCATTGCTAAAAAATAAGTTTCCTTCATGTGTTGATGTTATGGTGTAATGTGTATTGAGATCATTGACATATGGAAATTGACATCGGAATCAGTTACCACAGATACAGTTAACAATTGACAGGATAGCAAACAAGCCAAAGAAAAATTTTCAAATTCAGCGGCTCTAAATATAGTCAACAGTCAGTATAATAATAATAGTAATGTTGTGTTTTACATTGACCATGGAAAATAGTAGCCAAGATGATGGACAATAGTGCACTCCCCTTCGGGTCGTGCACTATTGTCCATCACCCTGGCTACTATTTTCGCATAGTCAATGTAAAACACAACATTATTATATAATAAGAAAAAGAAGGGAAACGGGGAATGTGTCAAAGAGACAACGACCCTAAGGGGAGCAATAACAACTAAAGCCACCATAAGATCTTCAATGAACGGTGAGGAAACCCCACATCCAACGGTAGGTCGGAGTTGGCCCCTAAATAAAAGAGTAATCAAGTTCAGCGAAATAAGCATCTTCCTAGACTCCGATAGACATAAAGTGAACTAACTAGAAAACAGACAAGACACACAAAGGCTTAATAAATTTCCTGACTTAGGACAGGCGCAAACCTGCTGCGGCGGGGTTAAACTAGTTTTATTGGGCCCAAACCTTCCCCCTATAGCCAATGTGATAAATAAAAAAAACGATCGTAACAACAGTAAAATTCAGTTGGCAACAGGACTGAGTCAACTGTGAAAAATGAAACTGAAAGAACTAAATATACGGACATAAACATGAAATCACAAGAGACTACTAGCAGTTAACTGACATGCCAGCTCCAGACCCATTATATAAATATATTTTGCCCTTTCTCCAATAATTCTCCTAGTTACAGAATTTGATTAATCGTTTGTTTAACACCAAACTATATTCAAGATATTATAATTCTGTAAGTAACCATTTATACTTGTTTGGTTATAATTCAAACATTTCTACAGGGTTGTTAGCTTTTTATAATTGGATAGCTTCAGATTTAATTTGATCACGACTCAAAGTCATTCCAGTATACTTAATAAGGACTTAAACTTTAACTAAACCAACAAGGAATTTGACCGTATCAAGCAATTATTTCTAAAATACCAATGTCCAATTGACCGTATCAAGCAATTATTTCTAAAATACCAATGTCCAATTTTAAATACCAACATTTAAATCATTTAAGGGTATACACTGTCGTGCATGGTCTAAAATCTGAATGTAGCGAATGTCTGTATTTCCGTATTGCAGAATAACACTGATCAAAAGTATTTTTTTAATTTTATATTTGTTGACGATCCACGTCCATGGATAAAAAAGAGCATGGATGTAGCGTTCTTCAACAATTAGCTATTAATTCCGCTCAGACTGGTGCTTTTGGCCGAGGTATGGACAAATCTCATTGTTGAAGGCCTTATGGTGACTTCAAGATGAAGAACAACATCAAAGACATTGTTCCATTCGCTAGTTATACGACGTATTTGTCTCGTGTGCATTTACTTCATATCCTATTACTGTTAGTACTGAAAGTTTAATTCAGTATTCCCGAAACTTCTTTTCTTTGACAGTAAAATTGGGTGCACGCTCCCATGCCCACTTTAAAGCTGCCATTGTATTTGTAATTCAAACTGCATTAAGTCTTCACATTTACTTCATTAAAGTCTTATATATTCAAAAAGGCTAGTCTTGTAAGGCACTCATTTGTTCTGCTTTATTAATATCAAATATCAAAAGCTTGAAATTCAACAAAATTTGTTCACCCTTCAAGCAAGAAGCAGTCCTGCAGAAAAAAAATGGGGTAAATTCAGATACTGACATGACAAGGACCAATAACCAAAAATAAGTTAGACACAAGTTCATTCTGTCTTTAACCTACGTGCTCACGGTGACTTCGGAATACTCGTTGGCCCTGTGGCCGGGTTAAAGATTGGTGACTGAATGCGATTTAATTGCCAGTTTAAAGGTTACGTAAAAATAGGTGTTTAAATATCCGTAAGTAAAAACTAAAATATATGTTTCCTTTACTTATCATGAGTTAAAGGTCATTTCATGAAGTAATTGATTATAAAAATAAACAGGCTTTTTAAATAATCAGGCTTTGTTAACATTGTAATATTGCATAAAAATTGTTTTAACCCTTCTAAACATTTTATATCGTAATATTTTGCAGTTTGGTAGCATTTCCAATTAGAATTAAGGGACCGACTATTTAACTTGAAGGGGGGCTATGTTTTTTTTTCTAAAAAATAATCTGGAGCCGATTTTATGTGAAAAAAATATTTTGGCTGCCAAAATGATGAAAAAAAAATTTCTGATGGAGGATTTCTGCCCAAAAAAATAATGTTAATTTTGAAAAAAAAAAATTTGTTGATACACGTGAAAAAAATAAATCAATTGTTCAAACAAAAAAAAATTTGTTGATACACGTGAAAAAAATAAATCAACTGTCCAGAAAAAAAAAAAAAACATAACCCCCTCCTTTCAGGTTAAATGGTCGGTCCCTAAAGAAGTTGACAGTTCTCATTAAGCTGTAATTCGACTAAAAATCCTTAGTACTACCCTTTCTGCTGTAAGATGGTAAAGTTTGTAGTTTTGAAACAAGAGTATCTTTGGAGATGGTCATGGAATGTTTCTTGGCTAGGACGATTTTATTTATAAATTATGTGCAAAATCGGGACATCCTCTTCGAGTTCCCTTTTCCGGGACTCGATCCGCGGGTGGGTGGTAATTATATTTGAAATGTACGTCGATCTTTTTTTCATTTCAAATCATGAAGTTATCATTTGAACTGAAGCGATATAAGTTGTTGGTATTTTTATAGTATTTAAAAGAAAAACTTAAATAGTGTCGCTTGTAAGTCATAAATATCATTGACTATGAATTTTAGAAGTATCCAATAGTCCTCTGATTGTTTTTTTTATTCATTTTAGTGACCGTTATCCAATTACTCTTTTATTGTATCTAACTGTGTATTAAATAGATATAGCCAGATATCTAAAGTTTACATTAAGAAAAATATGTCCTTATCTTTGTGTAATGCAGCCATTATTGCCCGTGATAACTTTTGTTTTGTCTTGAGGTAAAAAAAAATATTCTAAAACCGAGATAAAATTGATCTCGCGTCAAAAGTCAATACACTTGTTATTGACCACATTAAATCCAAACTAGTGGCCATTGTTATGGTTCAGAGCACTGTGTAACCCATAGTGATAAACCAACTATTATAAAAAAAAAAAACGTTGAAAATAGTAATAAAAAAAGACAAATATTTTGAAGGTAATGGTATATACATTGTAAATTTGAAAATTATTTGATTAATGAATTGGAATTAAGTATCAATTAAATTTCTGAATGAATATAAAAGAGACTTACCTTGGCCAGTGATAGTTTTGGTCAACACTATGTAGCGATATCATCTAAAATATATGCACAAAAACATCTTACATAATAATAACAAAAAAAAAACCATGCAGTGAAATATACAAGATAATTAATTATCAGACATTCATTCCTCCCTTTTTAAATGTCCAACTGACCACTGCGACGTAATAGTGATCGACCACTTATTGAGAAAAGCCTTTATTTGTATTATGTACAAAAATAAATTTCCTTTCAATAGAAGTAAATGCTTATAGTAAAATATTAAGCCTTATACTATTTGTTGTTGTATAAAAATCGCATGCCATGGTAAACCGTAGTTAACAAACATCATATTACCCAATATTTATTTTCCTCATTTGGACATTTGAGACTGTCTAAGTATAGTCCTGTTGTCCGATCTTCAGCCTTCATCATGATAATGCAGCAAAAGATTTATATTATAGACTTAAAAGAACATTGAAAAACAAACAGGCTTTATCTTTATTCGTGATGGTACTTTATGCACTAACGCTTGCGCTCTGGTAGCATAAACAAAAGTAATAAATACAGAGAACATTGCTTGAGAACAAAATACATGGACAGTTAAATGATACATTAAACTTATACAGTTTGTGAGTTTACTTTCCTCGGTATTAAAGACTTCAGTTTGTAAATCATGAAAAAATTTAATTGATATTTTTTTTCTTCTGTCTTTTCACTCACTTTCATATTTCAGACATGCAAGCAAGAATGAGTTCCATTATCAATTTCATTTTAGGTACAGTAATTCAAATCGTATTCACTTGTATCATATTTTCAAAATCTATCAAACCATCAACATTTGTATTCGTTATTTGACTGCACAGCAGAATTTGTTACTTCATGTTACTGTATTTTTTTTCAAAGAATGTTTTCATGATTTCAAACTGTTGTCAGTTGCTGTGCTCTTGAACGTTGATGTCGTGGCAATGGATTTGCACATGAGGCAGCGTCTTTAATTTTCTTGTTTCTTGTAATTTAAGTTTGGCCCTAACAAGTAGGCCCTTTACTTTCGTGGGTCGTCGGAAATGATTTATATGGAATTACATTTTGCTTCTGGTACGGAATCCTTCCTGGCCAATACCAAGTGATTCCGTTAGGACGAGCTTGATCTGTTACACCATCATCAAGTCCGAATATAAAATGTCAACTTTATCAGTAATTCAAGGAAGAATCATATTTACTTTATGTAGAGCTGAAGTAAATTGGAATTTCCATTGTAATGTGGTTGATATATTGTGTCTTGACATAAAACATGCACAGTTTTACGAAATTTGTACTCAGCGTTGAACAGACAAAAAGTGGCAGTGCATAGAAATCCGCATGTACAGTCCTGACAGTGACTCGATATTTTTTTTACCACGACGAGGCACATACAGAGCTCACATATACACATGGCCCCGGGGGGGGGGGGGGTAACTTGGTATTTTTTCTGGTAGGGATGTGCCAAATTGATCTCGGAAACATGCCCCGAATTTATATACTATTGCCTTAAAACATACCCAAAATTTATAACAACACTATTTAGGACCCGAATATACTCATATACCCTTGATTTTAACATGATAATTTTAAAAATCATTGAAACAAAGCAAAAAGTACATGAAATATTGAACACTTAAAGAAAATAATGATCAGGAATGATGTTATTTCATAAATAACTGCCATTTTCTGCTTTTTTCATACCCAAATTTATATAAATTATTATTTCTACATGCAAATTTATATACAATTTGTTTAAAAACACACCAAATTTATGTATTTCATGTAAAAAACCATACCCGAATTTTTGGCACATCCCCGTATACCAAAATAATGGCAGTTAACCCCCTCCCCCCCCGGGATACATGGTATCATAACTTTTCACAAGAGAGATACTCCTCATATTAATAATATTTCAAACTCTGGATAATTGTAAAATGTCGATCTTTCGGGTAATTACCACTATACTTGGCGACTGAGCTTGTGATACTTTCGTTGACTAACCGTCTAAGTGGTTCTACAATTGCAGCATAAAAATAAATCTGCAGGTGGTCATATAGACAACTTGTAACTTTTAAGTCAAGATAGATACCGAAGTTACTGTGAATTTATTTTCTTTATATGCGCATTTCGACAAGTTATGTCTTCAGTGCAGATAAAATCTAAACATTTGGAAGGCCATAAACTCAAAGATGATCAGAAAATTTCTAGGTTTCGTGTGGAGTGAGACTTGTTATCAACTCGAACTAATTACACAATAACAATAAATGACAACATCGAGTTTATGATTAGTGTGAAACACAGCATTACATTACACCCTTTTTTTCAAAATGTTTTAAATATTTGTTCCCCTGAAACCACATGATTTTTAAATCATTTTAATATCATAAATCCATAGACGTGCCTCGATTTCATCCAAGTCGGCCTCGGGCAACGTAGTTTCTCATTCAAAAATGTAACCAACTGATCAATTTTGACAAGATATATCGTAAGACTAATTGCCAGTTTTATCATGGCTGTGGCAGACAATAAAGGGTATATGAAAGCCTCTTGTGATTTTGTTTGTTCTTTCAGTAATATTAGCACGATTCTACAGCAAAGGCACGTGTTGCTTGTTTGAACGTCTTTCCAATATTTCCCAATCAAGAACAAAGTATATAAATACAGTAAAAAGCACAAGCCTACCCGTTTGTCCAACTTTTTGGAGGAAGCCATTCGACAATAGACTACAGGTATTAAACAGTATCATTTTATAAGTGTACTTTGTTTAAATGTTCCTTTCTTATATTGTGCAATTATTTCGGCTAAAGACGAATGTATGGGGTATACTCTCGCTTCAAGCAATCGGAGATGATGTTTATCATAAGAGAAAAGAAGTTCAATGAAGATAAAGAACTGTTATGGGACATGTGTGATGCATTATTTTAGGAAACGAATGATCCGCCTACACAGAAGAGGATGCCTCAGGAACATGAGCAAAAAGCTATTCAAGCGTTCACTAGATATAATAAACCTTATGAGGAGTACCTTGCTTATCTCATGACTGAAAGAATTGATTTAGCTTAAAAGGGCCTTGAGACAATTTCTCCGGTTGTCAAATTTTTCGTATACATAAGGGAGATGAGTGAAAGAATTACCCTGCATATAACTATGATTTGGAGGCTATTACTTATAAAACGGGAGTGCGTCAAGGCGTTCTTCTGCTCCCCAATCTAAAATCAACGTTCGTAAAACAGATACATAAACAAACACAATTCTGGATAGAACGCCTCGTCAACGTCCGAACGTTGCATTATCTATCTCTAAAACAATACAATTATTGGATGACTGTAGAATATTAAAATCAAAATCAATGGATGAACGATTAAAATTACCAAAAGAATTATGCTATAGATGTTGCGACTTAGATAGATTACAGTTGCCGTGTGAATTTTTATGATTGAGGCAGTGCTCAACATGCTACGGTATTGCATGTTAACAGTAAATACCGAGCCAATAAACCTTAAGGTTTCTTCACACAAAACAATCAGCTGGTAAAGTTGAAAACGATAAATCTGACTAAAATAGCAGTTCAAGATGCACCGAAATTGTAAAAAATATACATATATTACCTGAAAATGTATTTTCTCTGGATAACACATCCAAATCGTCAAAATGTTTGCCATTATTGATGACCAAAGCAACCGGTTATTAGCTTACCCAGAGGTCTTTTATATTTTCAACATAGTGGATCCAGAGAGCTATGTACTATCGGCTTGTTCTTGCAAAATGAAATCTTATGGAAGGCGACGCGATGGGTTTACAGTGCAATCTGGAGACGAATGCAAAAGTTTAGGACTACCAAGATGATATGAGTTTGATTACATTCGAGATAATTGTGACGAGATTCCTACTCCTGAAGTTAAGGATGCATATCCAAACTTTTTAAAATCAGAAATCGTATATTACTAGTTGATGATACTTGCCAGGGTATCTTTTCATATTGACCGTTAGTTGATTGAATCACACCATATAAAACAACAACTTTATGGGCAACTCAAGGAACAATGAGCACGAGAGATGACTAAGGGTGACCCTTAGATGGGTGACTATAGACTTGTCTCGACAAGCAAACACATATCTCAGGAAATAAATGAAATAAGAGCATATCTCTTACTTTGTGCCCGAAAATTAAACTGTACACAAACACGTTCGAACTCAAGGAATCAATAAATAAAATTACCCTTTTAACACATGAAAATGAGATATGTGTACAAACAAAGGACGGCAAAAGATTGCTACATGTTGTATATGCCCTATGAAGACAAAGTCTTTATGAAAGCAAAAAAATAGAAATTTGAACGAGGACAAACAAACTTGATTGCTTGGCAATGTTGTCCATTGGTTTTGTGACGACAGCTGTCCACATAGTTAGTTGAGAAAAATGATTTCATCAATGCATTGTGACGATTTGCAACTATTCGAAATTCGAAATGTTGAGATATTATGATAAGTCAGGGAAACTTACTTTGATGAAGCAGTCAATGGTTTTCGCACTGAGGCAAATCAATGTTGAAGACCCAGACCAGTACCATCATTATTTTAAGACGATCAAATACCGTCTCGGTGTTTAACCCGCCACATTCATCAAAAATAGGTGGAGCGGAACGGATTAGATTATATGCCTACAAACAAAAATGAGAAAAACTTGCACACGACCAAGAAGATCCCTTGATTTTCACACCAGCTATGCTGCTTGCTCAGAAAACGGAGTAAATCTTTACCTTTGACAAATTAAATTAAACCAAAAAGACACGTACCTTTCATAAAAAGAGACCGTTCGATGCCTTAGCAAAAGTCTTCTGGACGTGGTTGCGAAATTAGAATCTGTAAAAATGGATAACAGGAAACACATACAATGGCTGAAAATTATATAATCTTCCTTTTCTATAATCTAGAAGAAAGTGTACCTCAGCTAAACATGACCTTAAAGAAGGAGATTTTGGTTTCCTGGGAGATGAGACGGTTCCTGAAAACAACTAGCAGCTAGGGTCGGTATTAATGCTATGCCAGACTTGACGTTCGTTTACAAAAAGGCGGAAGTATGTATTGTATTCTATGGAAAAACTACAGGTCTTACGCGACAGATTACTGAACGGTTCGTCTGACCGATGCTAGAACATTTTATGTATATATAGTGATAATTAAGAAGACTTGTAAATATTTCCGTATATTCATGAATTTCTTGTGTCATCATCTGTTGGATGAAATGAACTATAAACTCGGTACAATCTTTTTTTTTTTCATTTATGTGCTTAACTGCGAGCATTCTCAAGTCTGACTTGGATTTGGATTCTTTTGAAGTTTATTATAATTTTACTTTCTACGTTCAATAAAGTGATATCAAAGGATTGGCATCAGGCGGGAGTGTACTTCCACAAGTTCCAGATATTTCATTTTTCGATTTATTTGTGATTATTTTGTAATAATGTAATTAGGTCATGTGTACAGAACATTTGAACCGAAATTCTACTTCTGAACATGTTTTATCCTCGTCTGTTTTTCATGGTTGGACCAAGACTTTTGGAAAGTCAAAGGTGGATATTTGTCAAAACTTTGTGTCTAGAGCCAAACTGTATGTGTTCATTTTTTTTTATGTTTTTACGTAAAATAAAACTTTCCTCTTTGTTGTTGAAACATTCATTACACCAAAATTTCAACTTTAAGTGTGCAGTGAATAAATGTGTTGACTAACGCTGTTTGGGGAACGCAAACACTTCCATCCTTGTACCGGATTTATGAATCTTCCAGATAGACTTTAATGTTAATTTTTATACTAGTATATGACTTTCGTAATCATTTGTAACGAATAGACGGGCCTCTAGGTACACTGGTAGATATTGCTGATAAGAAAGGAAAGTTCACAAGTTGGAAATTAAAGTTATTATTTTCATATGTTGGTCCACGTTCGTCAACATACATTACAAGATAAAGTTATGAAACAGATCGAGTTGTCTTTTCAGTTTCCAGCTAAAAAAAGTAGACCCGATTTAAATATTCTTTACATATATGATTATCAAAGATTTCAGAAGAGTAAAACAAGGAGAGGCTAGTTTCTTACTTTGTGTATAAACTGTTGTGAAAACTTTTATTGATACGAAAAAAGGAGAGGGCCATAGGCATTAATCAGTGGTACTCCTCATAATTAACCGCAAAACTGTTATGCAGAATATAAGACTCTCATATATGATCCAAAATATGGAAAAAATACCAAATTTTATAGCTCCAGGGTTAAAGATTTTAAGGTCACTAGCAAAATTTCATTTAATATTGCTTTTTTTTGAATGAGCTGAAAATTTCATTTTTGTTTAAGTCAATAACAATCAAGAATGCATTTGTGTCGACCTAACAAATGTCGATTCGAAAACCGTTAAAAGTTTATCATAGGTTTCGTTATGAGTATTTTGTACAATCAGAGATTGTTCGTTAAAATCAATCCATACCAGGCTACAAAATATCTCTATTGTTGTTGTTCTTTATGTACCTTTGACTTCTTATTCTAAAGGTGGGACTGCGCTACTAGCTAAAAATTCAACTTTTAAAATGTTGACAATGTGTGATCACACCGGCGTATTCGGTCTCTGAAAAAACGGTGGGTTCTAAGGAGTTTCCAGTGGTTTTTGCCATTTTGTAAATATTTCACACATTCTGCACATACTTTTTTTTATGGAAATCGGCATCCCAGTCTCTATATGTCCGCGAATGATTTCATCAAGATTGTTGAATTTGAAAATTCTTGTTTACAGTGCCCGTACTCTTTGAATGAGATTTATATATACATAATAAGATTCTATCGTTATCGTTTTTGATAAACTGCTTTTTCTCTTCGTGATTGATAATAAATACGGTAATCAGAAAATATTTATTGAATATAATATAATTAAATGTCAAATGCAAGGAGAGTGATTGAGTTACCTTAATTATACATTTAGAAGTGAACGAATAAACAATGAAAGGTAATACATAATACAGTATAAAAGCCAAGCAATGAACCAACAATTTTATTGTTGTTCTTGAGGCCTTGCTCATATTTCATAGTAAATTCAAGACGACCCCTGACACCGGTTTGACCGGAAGTAAAACAGGCGTCAAACTCGCTACAGTCATGTCCTTTAATTCCATGGATTCTGGATGTCAACAAAACATAGAATTGATTGAAAAGTGCTCTTACAATCGTTGTCATCCGTTGCCCGATTGCATATGAAACTATTGCAATGCAGCTTCAGAAATATATATAAATACATTGATAAAATGTAACAATATCACTACAATTAATGTTCAATACATCGGCAAAGCAGTACCGAAGCAAGTTATACAAAAAAGGCAACGTTCAAAAGGGCAAGCAAAAAAATGACTTAACTTTCGTAGACCCAAATTTTTTGTGTGTATATCTATCAAGGACAAACTATGCAAACCCGACTGACCTTTTGTTGACTGTGCCGGAAAGGTCAAAGTTCAAACTGCTTTTTTTTTGCCTTTTATGAGGTTGGAGGGGTCTTTGTTTTTTATCCCCAAAACAATTATTCTAACCTCCTCAAAAAAGTAAAAAAAATCGACCCACCAAAAGATGGGGAAAATGGATCCCTCAAAAGAAGAGAAACACATTTGCCCTTTTCAGATATAACTATTCCATCCCCAATTTCAGATATTAAACAAAAAAGTACAGTTAAGTGTTGGAGTGTTTGTTTAGAAATCAAGAAATATGGTATTTTTTGTGATTCTTGACTTTTTCATGTTCTACAAGATTTCAGAATCCACCAGCTAAATAAGCGCCAGTAGTTATTCTTAAAAAAAAACTCTGTCATGATATATAAATTAAGAAAACAATAAAACATTAAGTATAAAAACATAACAATCCGATATCAATAATATTATAAATACCAGTCATAAAAAGAATTATAAGAGATCTATTAAATATCACAGATTTAAATTTCACAAATCCGACAAGATCTAGGCGTTTTTTAAAAGCAGCAACGGTGTTGTTCAGGTTCATTCAAATCTATCAATTAATCAATCTCGCGGTAAAATTCAGGTCCAACCACCACTTCGTAGTCAGGTGGCGATGTACGTATAACATGACTTTTATTATAACGATCAGCACTGATGGGTGTGCGTACTTCTCCAGTTGATGTACTCTCATCCATGATATTTCTACCCTCTTGAAAATTGTCATTGTAACGTCGTTTGTGTTTGCTGCTCTTTTTCTTTTTCCTACGTTTACGACGTGTACTTTCCAACTCATCGTAAGCGCAAACGTCCGTTACATAATATTTTGGAACACCTGTATTTGATATGTATACGTTGTTTTTTCGAGGGACATGTACAACTGGTGGCTTTTCTTCCCTGAAAGCAAAAGGTAAAAGTTCTATTACGACATTTTCGACTTTTATACCATACATAAAAAAGAACCAATGCTATTAGTTGAGACATAGTCACACGGCATAAAATAATCGGTATATCTTTTATTCAGTTGTTGTTAGCGGTGAATATCCCTATTATTCACATGTAAATGTACATAGTGCAAAAAATAATCCTTTTGATTTACCATGTCCATTGAATTTAATTCGATATGATAAAATTAACTCTGGTCCTCAGGAGGGTTTCATCTTGTTTATGTAAGTAAGTGAGATGATTTATTTCATTCAGGTAATCGGTGCTTCTGTCATGTGATTTTACCATATGTTTATGGTACGTCTTTTTGCTTCACATTTATTTAAGCAATTTTCATTCGATTTTTTGTTTTACATCTGACTTGTATTTCGATATTTTTGGTAATGAGTACTTCTTTTTGGACAACCATTTGATTATGACTTTCCATATTATTTGATTTTAATGCTGCTGATGAGAGGTTATTCCTTGAAATACGTGTACAGCATAACGAAATTTACTGTTTTTATAAAAATTCTAACCACTTAAAATACTTAGGCTTCATTCCGTGTATGGCACTCGGTAGATGTCCTTTGTACTGGATTTGGCTTCCTACTTTGGTATTTTTCGAAATGAGTACTTCTTTTAGGACAACCTTTTCATTATGGCTTTCTATANGTGTTGTAGTCTTTACAATGACGTATTGGATATCAAATACCTGTATACTATTGGGTGACTGTAAAATCGAGGAACTTCTAAGGAACGTAACCTTGGATCTGTGGGTTCTTCATAATATCTTATATCTCTTCTATACCGTGGTTCAGGTGCAACCTTTTTCTTTTCTTTTCGACAACACCGACATAACTGAGTCATTTTATCTAATATAAAAACAATGTGAAAATTTTGAATGATAGCCATAGGTAATAACGTTTACTGGCTTCATCTCATATGTTTTCTACCATTTGACTCGATGTTGTGATCGTCTTATGTTAGTCATTTTGTCGGGCAATGGATGAAAGCCACTGTAAGAACACTTTGCCAGTTAATTTGATGTTTGTTGACAAATCCACATTCATAGACGATGATAATGGTGAATGAAAGGAGATGGATTAAATGCACATGAGACAAAGTCTCTACAAATACATGGTAAAAACAAGCAAATGAACAACGCTTTATTCTTGTTCTTCATCTTGAAGTCACCACGAGGCCTTCAACAAAGAGCTTTGCTCATACCTCATAGCCAATTCAAGACGGCCCCTAGCCTTAAGATGATAAGCATGGATGTGGAGTTCCTCGACAATTAGCAATGAATGCCGCTCAAACCGGAGATAGGGGCCGTCTTGAATTTACTATGAGCAAAGCTCATTGTTGAAGGCCTCATAGTGACTTCAAGATGAAGAAAAGCAATAAAAGCGTTGTTCCATTGCTTTGTTTTACCATGTATTTGAAAAGACTTTGTCTCATGTGCATTTACTCCATATCCCTTCACTGCTTACTGAGACTTAGCAAATTTGTAATTGCCGATCGACATTTATATAAAATCCTCCTTGATTGAAGATGTCTTCTAGATCTCTTGTAATTTTTTAGTTAATGCTTTTTTGAAATTGTGGATTTCCTATATTTGGGTTCTAGTGCTGCTGATGATGAATTAATTTCCGAAACGGCCATATAGCTTTTTTAAAATTATTGCAGTTGGAGTTAACACATGTGTTATTGTTTTATGTTCATTTACTCAATATCCTTTCGTAAAATATTTAATATGTATTCATAGAAGATTACTTCTAGTCCAATCGTCGCCTAAAACTCTCTTTGTAGGTCACATGGAAGGTCTTTTGCAAATATTTGTCATTTACAGAAGAATGGATTAAAAATATGGTCGCCAAGGTGGAACATAGTGTAACATTTGACGCTATCAGAAAATCATATTTTTACCATCTCTGAAACCAATAACAGCAAATGCAACCAAACTTTACAGGAATTATTTTTCGCTTATTTCATTTCGACCTGAAAAAAACACATGGCTACCAGCACAGGAAATAGTTTAACACTGAACCTTATCTGACAATTACTACTTTCAGACATCAGCAAAGGAATGGATAAGAAGCATTTTATGTAATGATCGATACAGGCTCTGTTTTTGAGCTTCTAGTTTTTTATTTGGTTTCTAAAGTAGACAAAAATATTAAAAGAAAATACTAGAATGATCAATAATTTTACCAAAAGCATATTTCAAATTAAAATATACGATTAAATCAGAGAATAACTGACGGAAGTTTTTATTTTTTCATTTTAACTGTACTGACAAAGTTAAAAAAAATTGTTTCTGAGATTACTTTCAGACAGTTCGACTTCGATAGGAAAACCCAAAATGCTGTAACTTTAATTTACACAATTTATTAATCAATCTGAAAGAACTAGTCACAAGTTCCATTGGTTTAAAACTTTCTAGCAAAAAAAAAAAAAAAAAAAAAAAAAAAAAAAAAAAAAAAAAAAAAAGAAATTTTTGAGAGTTCTTGAAAAAAATTCGACAAAATTTTTTAGCAATATTTTTCAAAAGTCAGAAGTTAAACATTTACCTGGAAAACAAAGGCATGTAACTATAGCAACGATTACAACTACACCGAAAATACCACCTAATCCAAAAGCTAAGATTTGTGGAGTAGTCAAACCATGTTCGAAATCATCTTCTGTATCGCGTGAATCTGAAAATATATTTTAGAAGATATGTAACAAATGGTTTACCTGCACAAAACCAGCAAACAATTATCGCTATAAGAACAAGTACACCAATAGCCACCACAGAACCAATAGCTATTTTTTGTGCAGTAGATAATTCAGTCTCAGAATGTGCTAAATCCCCGCCCGTAGCTGAAAAATAAATAACATAAAAATATGAATACCTCTCTTGGTATCCAGAAAAAAATCAATGCATTTTCTCTGTTAACTAGTTATGATTTGAAAGAATTCTATGAGACGTGGACTGAATTTTCATATATTGGATGATTTTGGGTTTTCAAACAAAATATTATTAATTTCGAGATTAACATGCAGGGGGCGAAAAATCGCGATTCAAAATGACGAATTTAGGCTTCCATCTTTACTCTGTTGAATAATCAATATTTTCCCATCAAAAAGATTAATTGATGAGGGTTTGTAAAACAGATGGTGTCCTTCTTTTTCAAAGTTTACTGATGTATGTCTCTAGAATGGCTGTTAGTATTCTCTCTTAGAAAGTTTAAATGAATTCGACAAAATATATTAAGAACAACTTTAGATCTATGCAAAATAATATCTGAAAATTGGAACTCCAATTGAAATTTTCAGAATATTGCAAGAAAAAAGTCGTTGTAGAAAAATAACAAAAAATATTATAATTCAAAATATGTGCAAGAACAAAGACGAGTACTCAATAAAATCTCTGAATCGTTATTCTAATGGGCATAGGTAAACATAACAAGAACTAAGATCCGCAGCAAATAATTTACCTACAATTGTTACTCAAATTCTAATTGACAAAATATGAAGAGATAAAAAAAAATCTGTGAAAATTAAATCTAAATCAATCGTAATGGAAATTACAAAATATGGAATGAACAAAGAACTTTGCAAAATAAGTCTCCGACAGTCCTTAATTATAATTAAATGTAAAAAAAAATATGGAACGAAAAATAAAGTTCAAAATAATTCGCCAGCAAAAGCAATTTAGTTGGAAATTTACCAAATATTGGAAGAACGTAAAGTCTGGTATAGCAACGATAGTAGAATAGCGAATGAACTGGAAATGTAGTCATTATACAAACTCAATGTCCACAAAATGGCAAAAATGAGCTCCATATGCCAGTTTTTGGAATGTTGCTTAAAGAAAAGGGAGGTTGATTATTGAAAAAGTGAAGTCATCGCGTTCCTCATAAAGCCTAGTTTGTAGTGTACCTTTGTTGTCAATTTCAACATAAAGGTCAAGATATGAGGCCGATGTGGAAGTATCTGTAGTATCCTTAATTTCAAGCTCTTTTGGATAGATAATATGAAGAAAATTAGATAATATGAAGAAAATCACCAAAGCACGACATTCAGAACTAAGGCACTTATGATGTGAACTCCCATGTTACGGAAGTGATATCCGAAAGGGTAAGCATGTCCTGCGTCATACCATCAGTAAGTCAAATCCAGGGTCAAGTCAAAACATGTAATGTCAAATCTGTNGAGACGTGAAATCTATCTGAAAATGTGCCTTTTTTTTCAATGTCATGATGACGACCATAGAGTTTCTGAAGGGATGAAAGTAACAAAGGCTGACTTAGGGGACGACCATTTGATTCTGAATGGGGGGGGGGCTTGCAGATTTTGTAAATTAATATTCTGTCCCTTAAAAAGTTGGAAATTAATAATCTGGCCTGCACATCCAAGAAAATAAATAATCTGACCTTAGATTTATTGGTACGATACAATAATGTTATTGAAAATAAAAATTTTCGCCGCAAAGCGGCGAAAAATAAATATTCTGGCCCGCAAATTTTTGAAAATAAACAATCTGGCTCGACCGAATTTGCCAGGAAGATTCCTATTAATTTTGAGGTTTGTGCGACAAAGGTCAAAGTCACAAATGCTAAAAATAGAACAAAAATTTGACTTATTCGTTTCCACACAATATCTCCAGAACCACATTACACATCCGAATGAAACTTGGCATAGACATGAGTTATGATTAGAGGAGGAACCCTATCGATTTTGAGGTGTGTGCAACAAAGGTCAAGGTCACAACTTCTAAAAATGTAACAAAAATTAAACATTTCAATAAAACCTAAAATCACATGTTCGGTATTATTTGATAACAAAAATAGCTAAAAAAATTTATTGTTCACACAAAAGTAGTTTTTTTATATTGCTAGAACTTGTAAATTCATTTTATAGTCCTAATTATGTTCACCAACACACTTTTTGGGTGTCAATAACTTAAAAATTAGATAGAATGAAAAGTCAGAATTAAAAAAGGGAGGTAATAAAACTAAGGGAGGTAGTTAATTTTATATGAAGAAGTGTTCAATATTACTAAAAGTTTTTTGCAATGTCCAGTAAAAATAAAATCTTGGATGAAAAAAAAAAACATTTGTGTATTCTGTTTTCTTTTGTAAATTATTGATTTCAGCAATACATATTACCTGAAGTATAAGGGAAACCCCTGCTCAAATTGTTTTAGAATGGTGGTCTGAAATGGGTTGTAATGGATAGTGGAGCTTTCAGTTGCAATGGAAACCAAACCAGAACACTGAATCTTTGAAAAAAAAAGAGTTCTGCTACATATTTTCCGTCACAATATAAATTAGATTATAAGGGGAACCCCTGCCAATTTTTTTTATGAAAGGGGGGATTTCAGCAATACATATTACCTGGATTATAAGGGGAACCCCTGCCCAAGTGTTTTTTGACTGGTGGTCTGAAATGTGTTTTAATGGATAGTGGAGCTTTCAGTTGCCATGGAAACCAAACCAGATGATTGAATCTTAGAAAAGCAGTATTCTGCTACATATTTTTCTTCGCAATTTTAGATATTTGTATAATCTAGATTGTAAGGGGAACCCCTGCCAAATCTTTATTTTGAAAGGGGGACTTTGAATGTTTTAAAACTGATTTCAGCAATATGTATAACCTGGATTATAAGGGGAACCCCTACCCAAATTTTTTTTGGATGGTGGTCTGAAATAGTTTGTAATGGATAGTGGGACTTTTAGTTGCCATGGAAACCAAACCAGAACGCTGAATCTTTCAAAGAAATATGTATAAACTAGATTATAAGGGGAACCCCTGTCATTTTTTTTTGAAAAAGGGGGGGGGGGGGGGGGGGGGCNTGGAATGTTTTGATTTCAGCAATATGTATGTAACCTGGATTATAAGGGGAACCCTTGCCGAAATTTTTTTTGAGAGGTGGTCTGAAATAAGTTGCAACGGATAGTGGAGATTTTGGTTGCTATGTATACCAAACTAGAAAACTGAAATTATTAGAAGAAAGGTATTCTGATACACACTAAATAACTAGATTTTAAGGGAGAACTCCTGCCCAAAGTTTTTTTTTGGAAAGGAACTTGGAATGTTTTAACTTTTAGTCAAGTTAAGACAAAGTCAAACTTCCTCAAAAGTTCCATTATAAATCTCTGATTGAAATAAAAGAATTTATATGCTGATATGCAACTATTTGTCTATCCGATGATGTACTTAGGAAAATAACAAATGATTGCAACTCGGCTTTCGCACCTTTGGTGCGTTTTCTGATTTTTATAGATTATTAAGAGAAAGTATATCCTTTATGTAGCGGGAGCTGAAATTAAAGGACTGGGCTAAAAAAAATTTTGATTACGTCATTCTCACTGTACTTTTCGTTTGACGCGGTGTGGTTCTGTCAAAATATGTTTTGTCTTTCCTACTACAAAGTAAGTGTATCTTCGTTCTCCATTAGAAGCTTTGTCTATACTGTAGGGACAATGACGTAATTTTCGTGGAAGTTGGCCAGAGCTTTTTCAACGAGTAGGTTTTGAAATATACTGGGACTTCTGGATTTCATTGTTATTTTCAAACACCGAATACGATTCACAATTAACGACTTAATGGCGGATAAACGTCTCAAAATCCTTTTCCTCTTTCTTTGCCCACTTCTTCGCATAGTGCTAAAAAACTGCATCGATCAAAATGTTGAACTTGTATCTTAAGTTGGTGTGCTGGGGTTCACAAAATTTTTAAAAGACATCTCGTAGTTAGAGGTTGTCTACAATATCTTGGTCACTGGTTATCACGTGTCGCACCCAACTGTAATTTAAAGGGGAAGTGGAGCAAGCGCGATTAAGTGGTTTGGCTTTGGAATACCCGTTTGTAATTGAATGGTAGTTGCAACGCATTTAGTGTAGGAATACGAAACAAGTGGATCAGATAGATCTTTGAAGTAAGGTGGAATGTTTGATGTCACTGTTTTACTGTGTATAATGGTGGCGAGATTTATGGCCTACAAGCCTTTATTGGCGAATTGAATTTTGGGAAAAGTCAAATTATTAGGTTCGTTGAAAATCAATTTAACCATTTGACAAACATCGATAGTAAATTCCACTGGAAATGGACAAGACCGGAATAAAATATGAACTTCATCATAATCATTTATATTATTCTTGTATAACAAGGTACATATTACTCCAATTGTTATTATGGTTCCTGATGGTTGTTAATTTTTTTAAAAGTTTGTTAAAATTATTTTCTTCTGTTTTGTTCATATATTTTTATTGCTACGGAATTCAGTTATACATGTTCATACAAAATTCCTAAATACAACTTTATCTTTAAGATCTTTAAGAGCTTCAGAAAATTGTCCAAAACTGGAAGTCCAGTGAGTAAAATTTTTGTTCTAATCAATATAAATTCTAAATGTATTGTTGCCAAGTTGATATTAAAAAAGTAGTCTTTGGCATTTTCATGAAATTTACTTAAGTAAGTGAGAACCGAACCGTCAGTCAAAAGAACGAACAATCCATGGACAACGACAATATCGGAAACACTACGAAACAGGGACACCACTTGAGTACAGGACAAAACAGAAAAATGAAGACACACATACAGATAAACAACACGGACCCAATAAAAACCATGGGGGAAATCAGGTGTACCGGTAGAGTAAGCATCCCCTGCTTCTTATAAGATACCCACCGTGTTGAACATGTCAACTCCGATAGTAAAGTCAAATCCGATAGAGGAAAAACAAACTTTAGTTGTAAAGGGAAAGATCTGTTGTCATTTGGGATACAGATATCCCATAGCTATCCACAAGATCGTGATGCCGACCGTAAAACTTCTGTAGTGATTGGAGAAAATATTTTTGAAATTAAAGTGTAAAAATATTTGTTCTAATCAAAACAAATTCTTAAACTATGGTTGCTATATAAAATTAAACAAGAGGCTTAGAGACTGAGCTGACAAAGTGCTGAACAGCAGGGTTTTCGATGTATTGCATGATGGCCATGTTATCTATCTGATTGAAATGAAATGATCAATCTATGTGAAGGACCTTCCATACATCATTCCTGTAAAGCTTGGTTGAATTTGCTTCATTTGTTTCAGAGGAGTTGATGAAAATGATGTTTTTCCCCATGTGCAACAATTCTCCAAATAAGAAACGAAACTCCTAAATGTAACAATGAAGGGGGAGTTCGCGTCGAATTCCACTTGTGTCAAAATCGACTTCCTGGAAACTTTTGCTTCCACAAAGCCCAATCAAAGTTCCAAAAGCTTATTGCGCATCTACACACTATATATGCGAAGATTTACCACGCATTTTTTTTTTTACAAAATCCCAAACCCCAAAAGAAGTTATCATCGTATACCACATGTGTTAAAATCTTGGGCCTCTTGTATGTACCAAGACCAGAATCAAAATTTAAAAGCTTAATGCATCTACATCACATCATTTACCGTGAACAATTCTATGAAAATTAAACAGTAAATCCAAAAATGTATGCAAGAAATTGTGACGGACAGACGAGGCAAACGAAAATATCCGAACTTTCCGTCTTTTATGCGCGGATACTTAATTTCTTTGGCTTTTTATGGAAAGTTGTTGTGGAATTTATTAAAAAGCTTTTTTTACAGCCCATTAAAATTATTGCAGTTGGAGTTTACATATGTGTTATGGTCTCATGTTCATTTACTCCATATCCTTTCGTTAAATATTCAATGCATTATCTCTATATTCCCTCAACAATGAAAATGATTTAATGCTAAAATTATGTTGAAAATGTTCGAAATTACATATGAATGTGTTTTTTTAAACATGCTATTTAAAAAGTTATACTGGTGACTGTTAGGTACAATCAAAACTTTTACAACATTTGATCTAATTTTTAACTCTTTGTATAATTTGTTCTTAATCAACTCTTCAATCTTGATGTTTTTTTTGTCCTCAAGATACATATATTGAAAAATGGTCTATATTTCCACCCACCGCATACATTTATTTGATGTTTTATTATTGCAACTACCTCGTCATGAACCTGATTCTCGAAAAAGAAATTGCAAACAGTTACGGTAATATAACCGAAATTAAACTAATAGCCAGTATACAGGTAAAGTCCATACCAAAATAAAAACATACCAGGTTGATTGTTGATAAAGAAATCGATGTCTGTAGTTCCGACGACATTGCTAGCCCGACAAGTATATTTTCCTGCATCATTTTTAGTAGACATGACAAGTTTTAGCAATTTGTCAGTTCCTAAAGTTTTTCCATTATGTGTCCAACTCCATGACGTAGCTGGAGGGAAGGCATTTGTGTCACAGCTGAGAGTAATAAGGGAACCAATATCCCCAGTAAGGCTGGTCTGCTTTGCATTATTTTTAGGAGCATCTGAAAAAAAGAAGTTCACAATTCAAATGTACTATCTTAAAAGGAACACAAAAAATATGAATAAAACTACTTTGTTTTTGAAATATATTGAAAATTTTAATTCAGCGTTTGTTGTCCACTTACAACTAAATATAATTAAGACACGTAAATTTTTGATTGCATCATTGAAATGGCAATAACAGTACAGACGCGTCGCATGTAAACTGCATTTTGACCCTCAAAATCTCGAAAATTAAAACAAATGTACATGTAAATCTTGTAAATGCCTGTTAAATGTTTTGTGTGATTACCTGCTTTTTTAAATATAACATTATATGGTTCCCAATTTCTTAAATACATAATAATCTAGCATCTTTTTTTATTCCTGTTTACCTGCAACTTTAATGAAATCATTCAAATGTTCCTCAATAGAAAAAAAAATGTACTCTTAAAAAATACATAAAACGTATACGACAGCTAAATAAGTTAACCTCACCCTAAACTTAGTTTTTGGGGTTCACACGGCTAGTGCTTGTTTGTGTTTGTTTATTTGTTTATCTCTGTTGTCTCCATGTTTGTTTCCTCAATATCATAACGTTTTTGAATTTTGAATTCTGGATTTTTTTGTTTGTCTCGGTAATCGTTTGCCAATCTATGAAATTGTATTACACATACATGAAAAGACAGGACCATACCAATTTTTGTTCTAGAATGGTTTATTACCACTGGATTAAAATAATCAGTAGGCCTGTTCCTGTTGAATTTGATTTAAGGTACAAGTAAAATCAATTTAATATTAAAATGGTTCCGGTTTGTCAAATTTAGAAATTATTTTCACGTTGAAACTTTTCAAGCTTTTTTTTAATGTTATCAATGAAGGGATATGGAGTAAATGTACATGAGACAAAGTCTGTACAAATACATGGTAAAAGCAAGCAATGGAACAACCCTTTTATTGATGTTCTTCAACTTGTTCTACATCTTATGTATCTGTTTAATTGTGCACTAAGAAGACAAAAGTTGTCGAAATGCTCATGTGGTGATTTCAAATTAATTGTACTCGGTATTATTTGTTTCACAAAACATCTAATGAGTGATACCGCATGGCAACCGGAAATCAAACTTGATGGGACAAGCAGTTCGCCAATATGACACTCATCGTTAATTTAACATAGCCGCGACAGGGCAAATACTTTGTTGCCTGTTAGATGTAGCTGTTTATTTACTTCTCACATTATAATTAAATCCTCTTTTGAAGCCTCTCAGAGAATCGTTACCAAGCTTAACATATATGTTGTATAGAATGTCCATTCACACAGACTATTATTTTATTTGATATGATGATATAGCCAATGTGAGTAGTGAACATAATTTTTTAGTATATTGTTAAATATGATCCTTATCCTCTATGGAAATATTGAAACAAACATACTGCATTTTACATTTTACCAGAATTCTATAATTTGAATCGTATACTTACATTGAACATTTACAGAAATCGATAGGCTTTCACTACCATAAGTATTGGTTACCATGCAGGAATAGGTTCCGGTATCAGATGAAGATGCAGAAGGTATTGATAGCACTTGTCCGACTTGCATGATTGAAGCAAAGTTATCCTTGGACCATCTATAGAACAACTCTGGACTTCCCTGGGCTGTACAAGTAGCTGTGATACTTTGTCTTTCATTCACTGTTACAACACTAGGACTGATAACGAGTCCGGATGGCTTGTCTACAAAAACATTTTACTTGATTCAATATAGTTATATAAACATTATCAATCTCGTACCTTATTTTTTGATGATTAATTCTTTTGAGGCTTGAAAAACATTTTGACGAAAACAATGTCTAAACGTAACCTGTATTTGGCCAGATTAAAATGGACTTTGGAAATAACTTAGCATTGAGTCCTAGTATAAATTCCTTCAAAAAGTATTGTAGCGTATCTAGATACAAAAAATAACCAAGTTGAATAACAAACAGTAAATTTTGTTATGCTGTACACGTGTTTCAAGGAGTAACCTCTCTTCAGAAGCATTTGAATCAAATAATATGGTTAGCCATAAACCAAAAGAAGTAAAAAAAAGAAGTACTCATTATCAAATAGGAGGCCAAAAGAAGTACCAAGGACATCTACCGAGCGCCATACACGAAATGAAGCCTTAGTATTTTACAAGTGGTTAGAATTTTGATAATAACTGGAAATTTCTATTAAATGCAAGGTAAAATTTTCATGTCAGACAAGTCTGACTATCAGGCTGGTGAATACCCTCGGGGACCTCTGGTGCATCGGCCAAATGGTTCAAAATACAGAAAAAAAAATACCAAAGTTGCATAAAACAACAGTAAATTTCGTTATGCTGTACACGTGTTTCAAGGTATAATTCATCAGCAGCATTTGAATAAAATAATATGAAAAGCCATAATCCAAAAGAAGTAAAAAAAAAGTACTCATTACCAAATGTATCGAATGTGAGGCCAAAACCAGCACCAAGGACATCTACGGAGTGCCATACACGGAATTCAGCCTCAGTATTTTACAAGTGGTTAGAATTTTGATAAAAGCAGGAAATTTCTATAAAACGCAAGGTAAAATTTTCATGTCCGACAAGTCTGACTATCGGGCTGGTGAATACCCTCGGGGACCTCTGGTCCACCAACAGTTGCATCGGCCCAATGGTTCAAAATACAAAGATACGAAAATACAAATAATAACATTCCCATTCTAGGTCCGTGCTCAAGTCAATTCTTGGGGTCTGTGTATTTTGTGTATTAAATTGAATCTGTATTTGATGTAATTGTAAGATCAAAGGAAATATAATGAACGGGATATTTTAATGTACTTCTATTAATCAGTCAATGTCAACTTGTCAAGATGAGACGTCACTTTAATCGTCTGGCTCACTAAGAACAATAGTAAAGATTATGTACTTGGTTATTTTGAGACGGTAGTAAAGACTTGTTCAGCCACGTCTACAATCTCATTCAACCCTCGATGCATTAACTATTGCGCGGATACTTCAAATCATTGTAGCCCCGTTTTCGTAAAACTGAATAACCATTCCAATTGTTCAAAGATACAGTGCAACTGCCTTGTAATTTTTTATTGGAATTTAAAACAAAGAATATATATACCTAAGTTAGAATTTTGATTGTCTCTGAAAAATAAATATCAAATACCTGTTTTGAAATGATTTTGCCACCAAAAGCACTTATGGCTTAAGTAAGGGATCTTTAACATGCAAAGGGTGTGACATTCCATATAAAACATGAGACTTCGGATTTAACGTCACCAATCTGACCGGACGGTATACATATTAAACTCGGTGTCTTCTAGCTATTCCAACATTTTGAAATTACATATTCTAGGTATTCCAACATGCAAAGAACAATAGATGTTGTTACAGCATAATATGTTGTTACAGTAATTAGTGTTTAATTAATTTTACAGGTAAATCTACCAGAAGAAGACTTTAAAAGTCACAAAAATATTATATTTCCAACAATTTAAGTATTTCAATGACTCAATGTATTCCATCGTTGATTCATTTTTTTTCAAAATCAAAATATATATTTAACTCCAAAAATTATATCAAATAATTGTTATTTTTGTTCTTATCTTTTTTACTAAAGATGAAGATAGTTTTGATTTAAGAATTAAGTAAAAAATAAAATTTAACTTTATTTTTACATGTAAATTGTATGCGTCTTTTACTAGCGAAATTCACCAAAATTAAGAGAAATCAAGGTTCGGGTGTTCCGGTGTTGCTGGTAAGAAACCTCAATTTCGGGTTTCCTGCAGCAAACAAATGTATTGGCTTATATATTATCATAAAATTCAAGATACATTTTGAAACGGGAAATGTATAACAATTACATACAAAGTTTTGGATACACTCAGAGCATCTGAAGCTTAATTCAAGTTTCCTCCAGCGAGTAGGATTCTTAGTTCCAGACAATTCACTTTTCCTCAGTAGTTGTACAGTTTCCTGCCAGTAAACCCTTAGCTTATATTGACCCTACTGACAAGAAACCCGAACTTTCTTGTTTTTTTTCTTTACCTTCATCCAATATACAGCCATCAGTAAATATGTATAAAAGAAAAGACATTATAGAGAAATTGATGGTTCACCAAATTGATGGCCGACTTGCTAGCTTAAAATCAGTTTTCAAAATGCTTGAGTGCACTTAAATGGTGAATAAAAGGATATGGAGTAAAAGCACATGAGACAAAGTCTCTACAAATACATGGTAAAAACAAGCAAAGGAACAACGCTTTTATTGTTGTTCTTCATCTTGAAGTCACCATGAGGCCTTCAACAATGAGCTTTNCTCATACCTCATAGTAAGTTCAAGACGGCCCCTAGCACCGGTTTAAGCGGAATTCTTTGCTAATTGTCGAGCAACGCTACATCCATTGTCTTTCTTGGTCATGGGTGCGGGATTGTCAACAAATACAATTAAACCGCATTTTAGTTACTACACATTAATGAATGGAATTTTCTACTCTTATAAGCAATGAAAGGATAATTAATGAAATGAATATACATGAGACAAAGTCTCTACAAGTACATGGTAAAATCAAGCAATGGAACAACACTTTAATTTTTGATATACATCTTGACGTCACCGTAAGACCTTCAACAATTACGTTAACTTATACTTCATAGTAAGTCAAAATGGCTATTAGCAAAATGGCTTGCTAGATGTAGAACAGGCTTCGATCATCCATGTCTATTTATTTTATTGAAAATTGTGCTTCTGGTTTTGAATTGAAATAACATTCGATATGTTGTATCTCTTTCTACGTTGTGTAATGATCATTATCTATGAAGTTTAAAAAAATCATTGCTGGTTTTACACATGTAAGGAGCATTTAGCTTTTTAATTAGTAAACTGGATATCATATACTTTAGTATTTCAATGTATCATTCAATTAGTTTTTTGAAAATGAAAGATATATTTATTTGAATTTTTTTTAATAATACAAATTTTTACAACAGGTTGTCTCTGAACCTTAAACTATTTACAAATAATCTCAATGATTACAATTTTTATGACGTATCATAGTCCAATAACCACGCTGGTTTTATCCTAGTTCTTGATTTTACATTGTCAGATAAGTAAATACCGAAGTTACTGGGAATTTATTTTCTGCATATGCGCATTTCGAAAACTTAGGTCACTTCAGTGCATATAAAATCTAAATGTTTGAAAGACCATTAACTCAAAAATGTTCAAAAACTGATAGAAAATTCATAACAGAATTATATGTCTTTCTGGCCTTATCGTGTGCGTTAATGGCAAATTTCTCACGTCTTGATTTTCCTAAAAACGATCATTAACTTCAATGCTCTTGTCTTGAAAAAGCGCCGTCTCAGTAATGTTTTTCCGAATAATATTTGCGGTAATTTTTTCTCATGCGATCGACATGGATCACTTCAGGGTTTCCCTTTTTGCAACAGTTTACTTTGTAGTTGACGTCTGAACATTTTGCTAGAACCTTGATGGTCTTTTCCACAAGCATGCTAACTTAGTGAGAGTTTCTATTGGAACATTTGGGCAAAATACAAAGACCTCATCACCAGCTTTGAATGTAGACAATGAAAGTTTCTGATCATAATATATTTTTTGTCTTTGTATGGCACTTTGATATTTCTTCTAATCTCCTCGTGGGCATCCTCCATTCTTTCCTCAAATATCCATGCCCACTGATTTTCGGGAATCTGGGAACTACTTCTCGGCATTGCATATTGAATGTCAAAAGGAGTTTTTGCCTCTCTACCTAACACCATGGAGTTTGGTGTAATAAATAACTAAATACCAAAGTTCATTGTCTCATTTCCGCTGACCTATATGCCATTAGAACATAAGGTAATTGCTTGTCCCAATTATTTAAGTTTTTATTCACGAATCCGAGAGCTTTGAAACAAGGGTTCTGTTGAACCTTTCCACCATGCCATCTGATTTGGGGTGGAAAGGGTTGCTCGGGTTTTAATAATTTGTAGTAACTTACATAATTCCTGAAAAAATTTGCTTTCAAATTAAACACCGTGATCAGTATGAATGACATATGGGACTCCAAACCTAGTTATGACCTCCACGTTAGGCATAGCAGAACATTCGGTCCACTTTGTGTAATAGACCTCTACGACTATTATATTTTTGTTTCCAGAAGTAGTGACTGGTAATTCACACAAGATATCTGTAGCTATGCGCCCCATTGGAAAACCTGACTCAGTAATTTGCATTGGAGCTCGCTTTTCGTTCGGTATTTTCTTTCTAGAGCAAAAAGTATAACCTGCAATGTATCTCTCAGCATCAGCTTGTAACCCTGACCAAAACTAATGTTGTCTTATTATTGCTAATGTTTTGCGGATACCAAGATGTGCAGACGTCTTGTTATCATGCATGTGTGATAATACTGTACGACGTTCTGTTTTTGGAACAATGGCCTGAAGTTTTGTGTTTGATCCTTCTACTTGCCGATAAAGGATGTCGTCTTTTATGACTAATAATCAAATTGAGTCAGTAGAAATTTTGCAATGACTGATTCACCTAAAATTGTTTTAATTGGGGGTTTTCTCTTATCTCAACCAATTTATGAACTAATGCGATATCCGAGTCCTCGTCTTATTTTGCTTTGAAGGTTTCGTCTTTCAATATGTTACTTTCTACCACTGATGTGCTATCTGATTGTATTGATTGAACATTATGGTGTGGCTTTTGTTTTGTGTCCCAGTCACATTGTTTACAGGGAATGTGACTAATTGCATCTGCATTAAGATATTGTTTACCTGCACGATGCACTATTTTCATATCGTAAGAACAGATAACTTGCAACCATCGAGCATTTGTCCTTCTGGCTCTTTGAAGTTAAGAAGTCATTTTAAGGAACTATGATCAGTTCGAACAATAAATTGCTTTCCATACAAATAATGCTTAAAGTATTTAGTGAAATGAACAACTGCAAGTAACTCTTTCATTGTTACGCAGTAGTTTCGCTCTTGTTTTGAAAAGGTTCGACTTTCAATCGCAATCGGTCTTTCTTTACCTTCTATTTCCTTTTATGACACAGCACCTATTGCATCATAACTTGCATCATAGTCAAGGATAAAAGTTTTGGATAAGCCTGGATGGCCTAGAATCGGTGCAGACAAAAGTTTTTGCTTTAAATTTTGAAAGGCCTCTTAGCATTCTGCCGTCGACTCAAATTTCCTACCTTTCTCTGTCTATAGAAACATTTTGAGATTTTGAAGTTTTGAATAAATTTTCTGTAGTATACACAGAAACATATAAAGAAGCGAAGATCTTTGACATTTGTTGGCATATGCTATGACTTAACTACTTTGGTTTTCTCAGGGTCTGGAGCTATTCCAGCTTCTGAGATTACATGTCCTAAATATATTACATTTTTCAGCAAAAAGTTGGCATTTTTCGCTTTGAATTTTAAACAGCGCCTAGTCACTTGTCGAAAACCTTTCTTGAATTTGCAACCATATCGTCAAACGATTTTCCTAAAACTATATGTCATCGCAATCAATGAGACATATATCCCATTGTAGTCCCGAAAGTACAGATTCCATTAACCTCTCAAAGGGGACTGGAGCTCCTTTGAGTCAAAAAGGCATGACTCTAAATTCATATAAAACAGACCTTGTAGCAAATGCTGTTTTATGTCTGTCTTCAGGGTAACACTCCACCTGCCAATATTCAGAAAAAAGATCGAGTGTGGAGTACCAAGAATAGGCAGACAGATGGTCAAAGGAGTCATCAATGCGTGGCAATGGGTACGCATAATTTATGGTTACTGAATTTAATCGTCTATAATCAACGCAAAACCGCAGTGTGCCATCTTTCTGTTTGGCCAGAACTACAGGTGACGATCAGAGACTAGATGATCGGACTATTATATATAATCGAGCATCTCTTTTACTTGTTTGTCAACTTTCTTCGCTAGAACATCAGGAAGTCTACGTGGTGGTTGTTTTATAGGATTGTTCGATCCTGTTTTAATCTTATGTTTACCATATTTGTTCGACAATAATCTGATTCAGAAGATGAAAACAGTCTTTCGTCTTTCGTACTCATTTAGTAGGTTACTAGCTTTAGAATACTGGTCTTTTGTCAAGTTTGTGCCTGATTTATGTCCAAACCAGTTCTAAGCTCTTTTGGTGGATAAACTATTTCTTGTGTTCCATCAACAGAGCTAACCTGTGCTATTGTTGTACCAGGGAATACCAGGGAATACAATTTGTGATTCCTCGGACGAACAAAAACCTCTTAACCAGATTTGACCAATGCTCAAAAATGAATCAGCAGTTTCAATTATCAAGTCCGCATTGGGCAGCTCCTTTCCCTCTTGATTTTTTGCTTACATTTATCTCCCTTCTCGCAGGGATTTCAACTTTGCCATGGCTTACTCTAAAACAGCCAAAAATTCCTTCATATACAAGACTTTTTGTCTGTCCATCCAAGCGTAATATACTACTTGCTAAAGCAACTATACCTCCGCTTGCTCTCATACAATCTAGACCAATTATTCCATCTACAGTCACTTTTGCAATTATTGCCTCAAGTATCATATCCTTTGTAATATCAAATCTTAAAACAAAGCTCCACGTCCTAGAACTTTTAATTGGTCCCCACTTGCAGTGAAAAATTGTTAATCAGTTTTGATTTAAGTGGGTCGTGCAGCTTTTGACATATTTTCATAAATATCCTGTGACACTATTGACACAGTTGCCCCTGTATCCACTAAAAACTTAGATCTCAACATCTACATACATACCTGCCTCTTATGCAGCAGTAGACATGCCAAGATTACCTTTAAAGTCATGTTTTACGACATCTTCCTTTCTGTTTTAAGATTTTGCTCTTCCGCGACCACCTCTCGCACTGTTATTTTGGTAGCCAGATTGAAAATTATCTCTCTGGTAGCTCTGTCTACCCCTCTGATTTTTAGACCCACGACCTTGGTCACGGTTATAACCAGAATATCGTCCACTATCTCTGTAAGACGGTTTCTGTCTATCTCTCTTTTCACACTATCATCCAATTGAGAGGTGACTGGGCTTTCACTAGAGTTTACATTTGTAGATGTTGACAAAACTGAATGACCCTCTGCCCACTGGCTCTCAGCACGATTGAATAGATTCATTCAACATTTGGGGTCTAGACTGTTTAATATTTATTCTCATTTCAGCGTAAGGCAATGCTTCTATGATGTGTTGCTTTGCCAAAGTGTCACGTACATTTTCCGGTATGTTTGGATATGCTAAATGTACCAATCTACGCATCGATTTTCGGGACTCCGGTAGACTTTAAGTCGTTTTTCATTTAGCTGGACACGGTAAAGTTCCGTTTGATTCGGTGGGGCGAATCGCTCTTCTAATGCTTTTACAAGAGAAATATAGTCTTGTTGCTTTTCGATCGGCAAATCGCCGAGAATACCCGTGCTTGGCAACGCAGAGCAACAGCTAGATATAATCCTTTCTCGTCTTTTGACATGCGTTTATTCTCGAACAAGCCTGAAATTGGGATTTGTAATCCAACCATGAAGATGAGCCATCATATGTAAACGTTTTAACTCGGGAAGTTTTGGACGTAAATTAGTGTTACCGTGTAACTTGTTTTAGCTTGTCCCGTTTTAAGCTGTTTAGGGCCGTCCCGCATTCGCGTATCCAGATTCAATTACACTGCTTAACTGACGACTCTCATCTGTCGTAATTTTGGTGTTGAAAGATGTCTCAATTCACTAGTGAGGCGCTCAATTTCCTAATCGACTTCAGACATTTCTCCTTCTATTCCAGCGTACATTTTTAAACGAATTAAAGGCAAAAAGAAACAACACTTTTAAACAAAGTAATTCATTTGATACAATATAATTTATTTATTCAACAAGTTTCAATACTCGAATCCAATACGCCTGCAACCAATTTTGTAGCGTAACTACAAGGTCCGTGCTTAAGTCAATTCTTGAGGTCCCAGTATTTTGTGTATTTAATTTAATCTGTATTTGATGTAGTTATAAGATCAGAGGAAATATAATGAATGGGATATTTAAATGTACTTCAATGTCAACTTGTCAAGATGAGACGTCATTCAATTTTAACAATATGCACTTGATTATTTTGAGACAGTAGGAAAGACTTGTTCAGCCACTTCTTCAATCTCATTCAACCCTCGATGCATTAACTATTGCTCAGATTGGCTCAGTGTTGTCTTCTAACGACCTTTGCGTCAGTCAGCTTCCTTTCTATTTAAAGAGCTGGAAAACTCGAACAGTGCGGGCCTTGGTCTGCTAATATACCCCTGCGCAACTCAGAACTATCCATCGTTATCCTTAGATGCATTCCTAAAATCGGAAGACTAAAAAGGGGATTTGCATATTTACATAGCAGCCTTGGTTACAGCGGTATTAACGGGAAAGTTCTGATCCATTTCCTTTGTTGTTTTCAACTTGCATCGAAAGTAAATTTAAAAGAATATAAAGTTAATCATACCAAATATGCTTCAGGCATTTGTCTTTCTCCTCAAAACATAATGAGTAAATGCAAATCAGGCTTAACGTGAACCTGGTGTGGGAATTGCATAAACATTTTGCTGAACAAGTTGTTGTATAAGAAGCATGATCATAATATTATGTAATTGAATATTTTTAACCATTTTGCTTCTACTTCCCCTAAATTCACTTTATTGAATTAAAAGAATACAAGCATTTCATAGTCTCTATTCATTGTAATCCAGATAAATATAGCAAGCCAAAGACACAAGCCTTAAGCTTAAGTCGTAATAAAAGTGATATTTACATTAAAACAGGTTTCAACAAACAAAGAATGACAGGAGAGACAAAATCGTATAATACGTATAAAAAAGAGATACAACGTTGTTATGTAATCCTGTACCATGCATACATGTATTTAATAAATACAAGCATTCATTTCCATCTATTCAAATGAATAATAAGCCAAAGTTTAAAAAAAACAAATCAATATTCATGAGGAGTACAAACAGTATTCATAATTTCCAAATATAATACTTGTTACAATACATTTACTTGTTTCCGAATTCTCCAAAATTAATTTTTACGTGTACAGACTTTATAAAGAACTCTTGTGTTTTGTGAAATGAATATGTTTTATTTACTTTAAGCGTCATGAGTGTCATGCAGTTAAGAATAGAATTCGAAAAAAAATGTAAGCATTTAAAAGAACTACTTATATCAAATTTAGCACAACAAATCATAGATCTATGTGTTAAATAAATTATATAAAAAAAAATAAAACTCCTGACATTTATTGCTTTAAAATTAATTACCTCTTCTTTGGCCTTAAGATGATTTAAATACTATGAATTTTGTAAAGTGTTTCGATAAGATGTACGATTTTTAAACTATGTGTCCAAAAATTCAACCCCATTTGTATGGATGCTACTAGACGAAATCGAACCACTTCACACTCCCTTAAGGGAGTATGAGCTTCAGTTTTTAGAACCATTCTATATCCTTTGATTTTATCTATTTACACAAGGTTAAATATTTTTGTACATGGATCATTTTTGGGGGGGCATAGTTCACTTTAAAATGGATAGAACAGACGAATAGACAGTGTACAAAATGTTATCAACTTCCAATTATATTTTTATACATTTTATGACATGTAAGCAGCTAATGGAAAATGAAGGGAAGCTCTAGAGAGAACAGTTTCCCGCCAAAATTTTGACGTCTTCTATATCAAAAATTCTTACATGGATTTCCAAATTTTTGCCTATCTTATTATATTAATAGCAAAGCTCTTCAAAATATAAAGGCAAAGTTTTCATTCTAATTTCAAATTTTCTGACACTCGTAAGCCCTTGAGACAATTTAACCGATATTTGATCTTTATGATATGGTCTTACCTTGAGCAGACGTTTCTGTAAAAATTGTAGCAAAACCAAACGTGTAGAAAATGTATCTAGCAGCTAACATGTCGGTTTTCCTCTCATTAAGATCTGATATAAAAAATAAAATATGGGTCAACAATGAAGAAAAAGTACTGATGACAAGAATGAAAACACATTTCTCTATTAAAAGCAAAAACTTTTCCATCATTGACTTTCGACAACTTGCGTCTCGTTATTGCCAATAACAAAAAAAAAAAAAAAATAATCGAATATAAAAAAAGGATAAAGAAAAATGCAGCTGAAAAAAGTAAAACGGTTACAATACAAATATTGAAGGCCCTTTATTAAAGAAGTATTTGTAGTACATGTAGTTATTGTGTGTCTTGTAAACCTTACATATGGTGTCTTAGATATCCAACTGATATTTACCCCCACCCCCACCCCGTTATATGAGAATCAATAAAATTTGATATTTTTCAACCGAAGAACTCCTGGTAGAAATAGTCTAGTCATGTGTGATATAAAAGTAATTCTGTAGCTCATATTTTGTGAATGGTGTTTTGTTTCATTGGTGTTGGTTGACATGAAAGTAGTTTGGATGGTAAATAAAAGTGCTGTGTTGTTCATATCTTTTGCTATCGTTGTGTAAATCTTTCAGGTGTTGTTTTGGTTAAGCATTTTAATTTTTTATTTTGTGTACGTGTGCTTTTGGTTTCAATCCAAATTTTCCGATTTGATCTACACTGAAGAGACATGATTTCTCCAAATGACCATCTGCAGAAAATTAGTTTACAGTGACTTCGATATTTAGTTATTTCAGAAATCGTATTGATGTAATTTTTTATTAAACTTTTCTAGTGTGATTTCTGATGTATTCCTACTGTTGTTTGTAAATGATTAATTACAAAAAAATCATATTATTCACTTTTAATTATTCAGACAATTCGATTTCTTTCTGACACCTAAACTTACAACATAATCGACCTACTTTATATTGCACTTCATCAACGTCTTTTAATAAAATTGGAAAAGATCATGGGGCGGATTAAATATATTTCCATAAACAAATTTGAATTTGTATTAAAGTCGTAAGGAAATGTTGAGCAAACCATATATTTCAATAATACAGAGGAAAAAACAGAAGAAAATCTTGGCAGTACAATTGTTTAGCATTATTAACAGAAAAATGAAATATTTATACCGCAATTCTAAAATTCCACAGAATAATAGTTTTTTTTTATTTATAAGGACAAATTAACACCAACACAAGTAATTTAAAATTAATAAATTGAAAATCTTTGTGATAACTTTGTATAAAACTGGGGGATCAAGTGTGGAAATAATACACCATTAAACACACGCATTTGAACAAAAAAGGGAGAAAGATTTCCAAAAATTCTGTTAAATGTTAATATACGTCACGATGTGGAAATAAGTACTAATTAAAAAGGATTAGGTGAAAAAATATATAATTAAAAGAAAATATACAGACCTCGAAAGTATAAATCATTAAATTTCACATCCGCTGTGTAATATATTTCGGAGCGACGTATAGTGCTATCCCGAAAAATACATGATTTCCTTAACCAACCAAAATGAAATAATATTTTAAATGTCCTCTCATACATGTATATGTTGTGAAGTAAACGTTCAGCATCAATTACTCAATCCTCACTGCTGCATGCTGGGATAATCATAAATAAAACTTTCAGAATTATGAATACTGTCTGTACGTATGCACAGTAGATCCCCATGAATATTGATTGATTTTTTAAACTTATTAGGCGGAATGAATGCTTGAGGAACGATGGTGTTTATTGGTTACATTTTTGGTACAGGATTACATAACAAAATTGTTTTTTTTTTTATAATGTCTCGAACTAGGGTAACGGCAATGAAGTCTATGTACACTGTATCAAGAATTGTATAACAAAATCCGAAAAGAGACAAAACTGATGTTTATGTTTCCGTTTTGTCCCCTTTGTCCCTTTTTCTTTGTCATCATATTTTGAAGTATCCGTTTCTCTGTCGCGTCTTTTCTGTTGGTTCTTCACTCTTTTTCGAGCTGTTTTATGCAGTGCAACCTTTTGAAGATTGTTTATGGTTCCCATAGTTTTTGACACCGAATATCATTGTTGATGCATTGTTTGCCTAGATGCAAATATTGTTGTCCTAAAGATTTTACACTAGACAGGGTTTGTTTAGCTTATGTTATATACAAAACAGTAATTTCGTTTGAAGTATTTTCAGTTGATCTTCTAAATTATTGATAAGGTTTTCCCACAGAATTAAAGGATAGAACATGTCCGCCACTGGCGGCTATAATTAACATCTGACCTGAATGAATAACTAAATACCGAACTTTCTGTCAATTCGATTTTTGCATATGGCCATTTCGACAACTTATGTCTCTTCATTGCAAATAAAATCTAAGCATTTGGAAGACTATAAACTAAAAGATTTACAAAAAGTAAAAGACATCAACTAATCAATATAATCTAAATGAAAAACCAAAATCAGCTGAGCATAGAGCTTTGCATGAGGGAGATACTCCTTAGTTTTTCACAACTTTACAAAAAATAGATATTAGATATAAGAAATTAGATATGTTTTGTTTTGGGTCGTTTTAACCTGGATATTGGATGTTGTCTCCTTGACATTTACCCCATTTCCTTTCTTTTTCATATTGAGAGATTCCAAGTAAGATCAAAGCGGCTTTCTGGTCAGCACCGAAGTACTGAATACTGGGCTGGGGAATACCCTCGGGGACTAACAGTCCACCAGCAGTGGCATCGGCCCAGTGGTAACAATTAACTAAATACTTTTGAAAAAAACTTTTACAGACATTTTTTTCCTGAACAATTGGTCGAACTTTTTCGGTGGATAGGATTTCCAGAAAGGATCTTTGTAAATTATTTTCTCCGCCGGCTACCATATTTTTGTCTCGGTTTCAAAAGGACCCCTCAAAAACCATTCCATTACATTTTAGTCAAACTGGCTTCTGTAATTACAGATGCTCAAATTACATAATTTTTCCAAAGGGTACAATGTTCAACTATGTTCTGCGCTTGCGGTGATGGTTTTTTGTTGGATATTACCGAAATTAGCAATCTTTGTAAGGGGTCTTTCATACTTAATTCCAATACAGTTTTATTAAAGCTTCAATAGTTGTAGAGCAGATGAGGAAAATGGTGGTTTTCCCATGGGTTTGTTCAATGCTGGCAGCAAAGTTTTTTTTCGGATCAGGACGAAATGTGCAATTTATGTACAGGACTATTCATGTCATAATAGCATATTAAACACAACTTCTATTATTTGCGTATCAAATTACATAAACTCTTCGTTTAGTTTCAAATTTTGAGTCACAGACTGATGCTTTGTTTTTCTCTTGGTCTGTGCCACTGCTTGTGGACCAGAGGTCCCCGAGGTTAGTCATCAGCCCAGTAGTCAGACTTCTCAGACATGATAATTTTACTTTTTTTTTAAATTCTAACCCCTTTAAAATGCAGAGACTTCGTTCCTGTGGATGTCCTTAGTAGTACTGGATATTTCAATTTTAATAAGTACTTCTCCCTGGCTAATTTGGATTATGGCTTTCCATATTATTTGATTCTTGTTGCTGTTGAGATGATACTCCTTGGAAGACGTGTACAGCATCGCAAAATGAACTGTCTATTATGCAACATTGGTATCATGTATAAATGTAGAGAATAATTGTGAAACAATTTAGCTGCATGGGATGGAAAATACATATTAACACAGACATTGCTTTAAAAAGGGAAAGATGTTTACACGTAACTTAGCAACATTGTATTGATATGCATTCAATATTTGGCACAGTTGGAAATATTGATTATGGAATTAAAGCCTTTGACGCGACTTCATTTTACTTTATTTTTATCAACTATTCATGTTACGATTTGATGATAAACCGTGCGTACAAGTCAAAATGACACAGAAATCTAAGGATTATAAATGCTTCACTTCTAGCTTACAAAAATATAGGGCAAATGATACATACAATCGTCTACAATTCAGTGCACTTGGTAACTTCTTTAAAAAGATTCTTTGCACAAAATAGAAGGATTAGTTGCACAAACTAGAAGTATTGCATTTAAATTGCAATAAAAGTGCATTTTCTTTTGTTTGAGAACCACACGTAAATATATCCAAGAAGGTTATTTTAAGTAGAGTAAGAAGCAGCAATCATTTTGATCGAAATCTAGCTTCTAGCTGTTGCAACATTCCAAATTTCTATAATACCTAATTATTTCCATACATATTCATTACATATACTTGTGTAACATTTTTACGGTCCTCTATGTATATACCATCAATTGGTGATATATGTATATATTATCAAGCAAATTAGCCAAGTTATTGCGATTTGAAAGGAGTAAAAACTTCTTGAAAAGCGACAGCGACTGGCCAAATTTCGCTTGATAATTATTTTGTGCGCATTTTCGAATGAAAAATTCGACCTTTATGGTTTTTCAGTATTTTACTTAACTTTTCCATTTACACTGGTTGTGATTTCTGACTAACAATTCTTTGTAAATTTGTCCAGTGCTCACGAATTTTGATAAATATATTTTTGAAGACCGGATGATACGGGACACTTAAATGATCGGAAATGTCTTCTGAGAAAGAGGTCAGGTTTGCAGGTGATGTCACTTCCATGACCATTTAGACGTTTGCCGAATAGGTTTTTAGTTTTCACGACATTTTAGAGACCACAAATGAGGGTCCTCATGGGGGAGTCCTTGGAATCAAATAATCATTAAATTTTTGCCTTGGTAATCAAATAATCATTAAATTTTTACCTTGGTAATCAATAAATTTTTCTCTTAGTAATCAAAAAGTTTATAAAAATGCAAGGTAGTAATCAAATAATCATTAAATAAATGCCCTTTTAATCAAATAATCATTAAAAAATGCCCGGATATTCAGGTAATCAAGAAACCCACGACGGGCCTCACAAATATAAGACTATTATAAAAAACATTTTCTGTTTTGCAGACGGCCTTTCATATTTGTGTAATTTTTTCCAGTGGTTATCCTTTTAAAATTTTATGCAGATGGGTGCTTTTTCAAGGAACAGAGAAACCTTTTCAGTATTCATTATCATTTGCATGGGTTGTAATTTAAGGGAGTACGAGTGTCAGAAATTTTGTAATTAGAATTAAAATTCTGACCTTTTGTTTTGAAGAAAGAGCATTACTAATGGAACAACTTGAGCAAAAAATTTTGAAAATCCATGTAGGAATTTTTGAGATACAAGACGTCAAAATTTTGGCGGGAAACAGATCTCCCTAGAGTTTTCCTTCAATTTGCATAAGATGTTTATAGGCCTTTAAATATATGAAATTATAATAAGAAGTTGATTAAATTTTTTTACACAGTCTATTTTAAGTATTTTAAAGTGACTTATGACCAAGAAAATGTGATCCATGTGCAAAAATATTTTGCACTGTTTGAATAGATAAAACCCGAGGATATAGAATGCTTCTGAAATCTGAGGCTCGTACTCCCTTAAGCTCTGACAAACAAGTCACTATGATTGTTTTGTTATCTAAAAGAAATAACAGGTGACACTTTAAAAATTTTAGACAGGAGATGGGGTTTAGTTAATTTGTCCTGTGGTGACAAGTTTAATCCATGGATCAACGGGTAAAAAAGATATGGATGTAGCGTTGCAATGAATTACGCTCAAATCGGTCCTAGGGGCTGGACTGAACTTACTATGAAGCTCAATGTTGAAGACCTCATAGTGACTTCAAGATGAAGAACAAGGGAAGCTTTGTTCCACGCTTGGTTCTGCCATGTTTTTGCAGAGACTTTGTCACATATGCAGTTACTCCATATCCTTTTACTGATTATGATGTTTATCGGTTGTCTTGCTGTATATATCAGTCGATATATTTCAAGTTGTTTCTATGTTAGTAAAGACATGTTACTCTATGATCATTTGATACGTGAACTTATGAAAGATGAATATTATTAGTAAGTTCAATGAATTTGTTGAGTAGATCTTCCGACTCAATCCATAACATATCAGCATCATCAATGAAACTGACCCAATAAAGAGGTTTATGGATTGCAGATTGTAATTGCCCATGAAGATATCTCCACATGATGGCGTCATTCAAGTACCGTGGCTGTGCCATTTACATTCAGAAAAGGCTCTCCCATGAAAGTAAAGTTGATGTGTTTGAGTACCAGGACAATACATTCGTGCGAAGCTTTTTAACGGTGTCCACTCTTCTATCCCATGATTGTGAGGAATGTTGATATCCATTGAAACGAAAACTTTGTCAGGTGGTCGAGTATTCTCTGTATAAAATCTTTGAAAAGGTTTTGTCCATGGATGCATCTTCAATAGTACTTGAGGTTGATATATAGAATAGGTGGATTTGACCTACATTTCATGCATGAGTGACTTTGGTTAAAGTTTTTGTAAGAGTCCAAATCTGGGATACTACAGCTCCTATAAGAATAATACTTTGTATGTAGACATTTCTCATAAAGTTCTGAAGCTCCAGATTAAAATTAGGTTACTTTGACCAACATTTCATGCATGATTGACTTAGGTTACAATTTTTTGTAAGAGTCAAGATCTGGAATACTACAACTACTAGAGGAAAATAATTTGTATGTAGATGTGTCTCATAAAGTTATGAAGCTCCAGATAAAAATTAGGTTACTTTGACCTACATTTCATGCAACTTAGGCTTAAGTTTTTGTAAAAGTCCAGATCTAGAATAATACAATTCGTAGAGGAATGATATTTTGTATGTAGATGCGTCTTGTAAAGTTACTAAGCTCCAGATAAGAATTAGATCACTTTGACCTATATTTCATGCATGCGTGACTTAGGTTAAACTTTTTATAAGAGTTTAGATTTGGAATACTACAACTCTTAGAATAATATTTTGTATGTAGATGCATCTTGTTAAGTTATGTAGCTACAGATAAAAACTTGGTTACTTTGACCTACATTTCATGCATGAGTGACTTAGGTGAACGTTTTTGTAGAGTCAAGATCTTGGATACTACAACTTGTAGAGGAATCATATTTTGTATGTAGATGTGTCTCATAAAGTTACGAGGCTCCAGATAAAAATTAGGTTACTTTGACCTACTTTTCATGATCTTGGATACTACAACTTGTAGAGGAATAATATTTTGTATGTAGATGCATTTAGTAAAGTTACAAAGCCCTCCCCCCCAAAAAAAAAGTTACTTTGACTTGCGTTTCATGCATGAGTGAATAAGGTTAAAGTCTGTGTTACAGTCTTGATCTTGTAGAAGATTTATCTTTCATCAGTAGATGCATATGCTGATTGAACTAAGGTCGCTACATTTCTTGCACGACTGGCTCATATTTAAGTAACAAGCCAGATTTTGAATGGCACAACTTTGTGGAGTGCTTACATGTATAATACTAGACAAATATTCAACAACCGGGCGAGGGGATTAGCTGTCTTTTCCGACTGCCCCTTCTCTTGTTATGATTCTATCTTTTTCTTCAGACAATTTGGCCAAACGTATATACTTGTTTTAGCTAAAACCTAACCTTTCTTAGGTTAAATTGGAAGTGTAGCTTGGTATGTTTTTTTAAAAACCAAAACTGAATGTAGTTTTTGTTAAAAAAACACATTAAGACAATACTTTTGAAAATTTTTAACTTTTAATTAAAAACATTTGAGTATGCCTGATTGTTTTTAGTTGTTAATTTTTGGGACAAAATTTTTTTTTTATTCTGGCTCAATCCCAAGCTAGTCCACTTTTGATTGACTCTGTCCTTGAAGCCCAGTTAAGTTTAACGGTTGTCCTTCAAATTCATTCAAATAAAATTTACTCTTAAATATAATCAATCACAGACATGGATAAAGGGTAACATTAATGACTAGATTTGTTGTATTGCTCTTTTTGAAAAGCCTTGTCATATACTACCCTGTTCTTGTAAGGGGAATTTGATAGTTGGTTCATATTTAAGGGGGTAGACCTGGGGTAGGAGGAGATAACTCCATTTTTCACTTTTTTATAACTTACACGAACAAATAGAATCATCGGAATAGGTATGATCAAAATTTTTAAATTGTAAAATTTTTTCCACACAGCAAATAAATATTTACTTTGTCATGAAAACAAATACCTAACATCCAGTTATTTATAATGAGTGCATTTTACCCTACTTTTCTGCAATGCTGTCCCAAAATAATGAAAATATGTAAAAGTTTGATTTCTTCCAAGGGAGGTAATTTATAGAACATATTCAGCAATTTTCTTGATTTTTACTCACTTTATTCTAAATTAAGAAAAAATAGGACGGTAGAATTTTCTAAAATTTTAATATATCATACATTTACTAGTATTCTTTCTATTCTCAGTTTTTGGTGAAAATTAAACGACATATTTTTTTACAAGAAGTGTTTAATAGTGATCAAAATAGAGTAAAAATTTCAGCCCATACTGTTCAGAAAACCCATGTACTTCAGTTCAAACTAGTTAAATTTACTGTCATTATTGATGCTTAATTTCACGCGGGTCTAAACAACAGAATTTTGCATTTGAAATAATTTTAAATCAAATATAGATTTAATTAGAGCCAATTTTATACACCACAAACAAGTCCCAAACGGACCAAATAATATGAAGAAACGGGGTATCTTTGATGACCTCTAGACAGAAAACAGGACGGTAAAAATTGTTGAAAATTGCTTAAAGTCTACATGAACATGTGTTATTTTGATACTGAAAATATAAATAAAATTAAACGAGTGGAAAATTTTAGGCTTCCCCAGGTCTACCCCCTTAAACTAAAAGCATCTTTCGAAAATATGATTAACAGTGGCGGGGATTTATTTTTTCATTCCAGTAATTGATTTTTGAATAAATACTGACGAACAGAATATCCTTTCGGAGAACCTGACATTATTTTCGACACTGCCAGTGCTTCAGATTTATTCTTGATTTCGTATTTTGTTCATTCCTTGAATATTTTTTCTCTCAGTGCTCTGGACTTTGATTAATGTAATTTAAACTCATTTTGTTCCTTCTGTTTTTTACTGCCGTTATTTCAGCAACAAACAGAAAATCAGAAAAAGTGACACCGCCACAATTTTTTTTATCAAAACTAATTTTAAAACTGAATACAGGAAGAAATACTGAATTCATACCAGGGCCAAATTACTGAAATGAACAAATAAGAGGATATTTTAGTAATGTAGGACAAAACCACTACAAATGCGATAAGATTGAAAAATGGAACAATTCTGTTATTGAAATACGGGACTTTCAAGAAAGGAACTCTCTTTTAATTGAAGGCGGAAACGATCTCAGCAAATACCAGTACGAAGGATAACTGGATTCCTGACATAATGAAATAAATATATATACCACCTAAAAAACGAACTATTTATGAAATTGAAGTGTACTTATAATTTGTCCTACATGACAATTATTGAACTAAATTTTAATTAACTAAAACATTTAACCTGAAGCGCTACAAATACATTAAAAATAAATCCGCCTTAGCTCAACAGTGTTGATTAATAAGAGATTCCCTCTCAAGGTATTGATGTATTGATTTTTTTCGTATAATACACAAAAATGTTTCCGGATTGAACACGACTCAAAAGTCCCTTATTGTTTTCATCTTGAAGTCACCATCCGACATTCCACAAATGCGCAAAAACTCATACTTCATACACTCATCAAAACACTATAACAATGAAAGCCATGCGAAACCGGCAGTCCACAAGACATATATATGTATGCCTACATTGTAGCAGATATGAGTACGCCATACTGCCATTTTTAAAAAGCAAAGTACAGACAGTCTCAAAAGTCATGGTAAAATAATGAAAAGCCACGTACAATTAAAAATAATTTATGTACTATGTTGCATCAAAAATTAATATCATTATGCATGATAACGGATTACACAAAAATATATAAGTGGATATAAAAAAACTCTGTTGTGGCTGGTGTTTAACAATAAATAGTTCATAGAAACACTAGAAAAAGTCGTAAGAAATCGCTTATTTCACCAAAAAGCTTATATTTACAGACTGATCATATCATTTTATTAAATGAAAAATTTTGATATACTGTAATATGGATTATCTTTTAACAATCTATTCAGAATTCTTTTACTAATTAATTTATACTTCATGTACACAGAAATATAAATTATCCAATGCATTCCTGGAAATCGATTTTGATTTTTCATTTGTAATTTTAAGCATACCAGACATTATGTCATATTCTTTAATCATAAGCGTTGTGGAGAAAAATGTCCAATTTCAAAGACAGGACAAATGTATAAACGAAAAAAAAAAACATATTTTTTGTATAGACTACATACATGTATAGTACATGTGATAAAATCGATTATTACTGCTCTGAAATTCGCAACTCTCTCAAAACATCCAAGCTTTCTTTGAAGTAAAATGATAATGCCCCAGTATTGGAGGTATATATTTGTATACTAAAAGTACATATAAACTTTAAACAGTGTGGCATGATAAACTAGTATAAATGAATTGAATTGAAATAATTAATGAAACTTTAAGTACCTATTCTCAGTATAAAAATGTTTTAAATATCATAATTTATTTGACATTGATGCAACTGCTGTACATGCAAGACAGACTCGAAACTAATATTGGTTTCAATGGGAAATGATTACCATTTATGCTAGTCTTGCTGGAACGCTGTATCAATACAAATTTGAAAAATCGGTTTTTCAACATATTGTACAATTCAGGTATACACGTCATAATCCGTTGATCTCGTGTGTAACACATCACCATTTGAAGTTCGTATCGATGAATGCCGCACATCACCATTTAGTATTCTCTCTTCGATAACAATTTCATTGTCACGTAAATGTTCATCGCTATAGTTCTCATTATGTCTGTGACTTCTTTTCTTCCGACGACGACGTCGACGTCGGCGTTCTTCTTTATCATCTCTTTCAGGTATAAAGAATTGACGACTACTATTACTTGACATATACGTGTTGTCCGTTTCATGGTCTGTCGTTGTTATTCGAGTTGCTTCTCTAAAAACAAACAAAATGTTCGAGGATGAAGATATTCAATATTGGGCCTTTCAACAAAAACCATTTACTTAGTTCGTCAATGGAAATAACAAAAAATAAAATGCCAAAATTTTAAAGTACGACAGTGAATCAATACGAGAAAGTACACCATAACTAAAACATATTAAGAACATATATCCACGCACGGGGAAGCTTTTACTTATGTTCTTAATCTCACTGTGTCTTTTGTTTTGTTTATCTATTAATTCCATTTGAATAATTATTACCTCTGCAGCCTTTTGAAATTAATAAACTCCCATTTTCCCGTTTGACCCTTACAGTTAAATTGAAATACAAAAATACCAAAGTTGCAAAAATGAACAGTAAATTTAGTTATGCTGTACACGTGTTTCAAGGAGTGACCTCTCATCAGCAGCATTAAAATCAAACAATATGGAAATTACCCCACACATAGAATACAGTGAACAAGGAAATTTCATTTGGAAATGGCCTCCTTTTGTTCATAACAACTACGTAAATATAGGATTAGTTTTATTTTAGATGATTGATTAGCTTAAATTTTCACTCAACACTGGACTTACCATTTATGACTTGCATAACACCTGATGGTTTAGTGAACTACACCTATCACGGAGTTCTTAGTTAATTCTATTAATTACTTTATTTGGTTTGTCCTTTTTGTCTTCTGGCTCTTTTGTTTTATCCTGTTGTTTTTTTTCAGTGCCATGGTTTTAATTTGTTTTCTTCTATAGTTGTTGTCTAAATTTGTATCATTTCAAAATATACTTGTAGGATAAAACTCTGTATTTCATAAATTGTACTTACAGTTTGTGATTATAATCAGGCTTTAAAACGGTATATTTATTTATTTCGTACTCAGCAGAAGGTCGTCTGGAAAAAAAATCAAAGAAGAACATATACTAATGCATATCATTTCATATTAAGGATATTCGTGGTCATGTTTATGTATTTCTGTCAGATATTCGGACATCTCTGGTTTTATCCATTCAGAAACTTAATTATTTTTTCCCCTTTGACCCTTAATTTTTTTTCTTTTTTACATCTTTTGCAGCATTCTGACAAAATATTCTATTCATCTGGTGTTTCTTTAAACCAACTTATTTTCGCGAGCGATTTATTTTCGCGACTTTCGCGTTCTTGAAAATATCGCGAAAATGAATCGCCGCGAATATTTGTTATCCTTATAAAAATGCATTAACAGAAACAGAAAATCGCAAAAATTAGTCTCCACCAACTTCACCAGATGGGACAAATCGCAAAATAAAGTATCCGCGAAAATAAGTAGGTTAATAGTATTTTGTCACATTTATTCTTGGATTAACAATGATCATATTAATCCTATGAAAACTCCAGATGAGTTCAGTTTCCCGTCATTTTTAAGAACTTTATCTAAAAAACATCGATAACCTTTCATTTTGTTCTAAATTACTTCTTTTTTACCAACCATGAAGTTAGCGAAGCGAACATGATTGGTCCTTGTAAACATTTTTCGTCCTGAACCAGAAGTGGGAGGAGCTAAGGCTGTATACGAGGTTTTGAAACTGAAATCGCATGTCGCGCCGAAGGCGCGACCACACCCAAATGGATAATAAATGATGAATAAATAGTAGTTAACAATTTATCATTATGTTTCGTGCCGAAAACACGACCGTATCAACAAACAGAAACTGGTATGTACTTTGTATTTTCGAACACGAGATCACACGAGACAACACGACATCACACGAAATCATACGAGACAGGAAGTAAATGTCGCACCGAAGGCACGAAGAATATGAATAATATGAATATGAACAATTATATGATACAACTGTCGTGCCGAAGTCACGACAACTGCCAACAAAGAATAAATAACAAAGAAAATGTAATTCCCCATGACAACGCGTTCGTCACTCGGCGGCAAACATCGGGTGTTCGTAGTAGTGCGTTTCCCCCAAGTAGGCCTATATACGAGTCAATTTAAAGACGTGCCGAAGGCACGACCACTAGGAAACGGATAAAACTGACCTGCCAAAGTCATGAACATAGTGATTAATAGCAAACAATGAATAGTGTTGACAAGCCGAATGCACGTAATGATGAAGCCCATAGCAACGCATCTCCCTCAAGTATCATGAAATGCATGAAAACGGTGATGACAACCTTAATAAAGATGTCTAACCTTGAAGTTAGATATTCCCTTTTCCTTGCCTTAGACCAAAGCTATTTGATAGCCTACTGGCGTGAATTTTTGCTTGAAAACTTTTCAAAATGAAATAGCATTACGCTTAAAAACATAATAATGCTCAAATCAATGTGAAAATCGTCAATCCAAAACAACTAAGCGTCTGCTACACCGGAAATATGTACACTTAAAGGGCCGACAACTACAGAAGTACTGTTGAGATTTCAATGCATTCAGAGGTAGCATAAACTAGTGAAATGTATATGTTGGGATCGTAATCAGACGAGGTGTGAATTTGAATATCTTACTATGAATTGGAGAGTGTATTTAGGGAAACTGGTCACAACACCTGTCAAGTCTGATCTCAGCTATTATTAATAAAATATTTTTTGATAGAATGATGACCAGTTTGTGAAAACATAATGAAAATATTAATATGGGGGAGGGGGCTCAAATATAAATATTTCCACTGCTTTATATTTTTATTGAAGAACTTCGAGTTTCACATGTCTGAATTTAATCCCCTCTCGTAGCTCTGCTGCAATTTTCCTGTTGAATTTTCTAAAAAAAAAAAGACAATGCAATTGAATCGAAATCCTCATTGTGAAATTGAGCAGCGAACATCTGTAATTTTTTTACCATTTTACCAGCGAAGATTTATTTAATGGATGAATATTTTGATCGAACTAGCCGAACTTATGTCGATTTAGAATGTTGCAATAATTCTCGATTGTAAAAATATCCAGATACTCAATCGTTCCTCAGAACATTCTTGACGTCATGTTTTGAAAAAAAACATAGACAAATCGGCGACCAAATTTTTTATGTCTAGTTAATCTACATTGTATTTGTGTAATTAAAAGACCTAATCTGAAACAGAAAATGGGGTAGATGTTTGTTGTTTTCCCATTTGATTTCGTATCAAAAAGTGAAAAATAGTTATTGCCTTCGAAACGTTAGGAAAATCGCTTTATATAATCATCCAGATCAACCGGATACGATTTTTGCGAAAGTACTTTGCAGGCTCATATAACCAATAGAGAAGGATGATTAAATTTTTCATTGTTAAAAATCATGTAAAATTCTTACCTAGTAGCTACTTCATGGAATCTGGGGATCTCAAGTGTGCGATAATTTATCACATAATCATTTGGTTTTTCGTAGTATGTAATTATCTTGTCCGGTTTATGTTCAGGTTTTATTTTCTGGTCATTCCGTTTGCAACAATATCCACAACATCCAGCACATGCATCTAACAAATTAAAATGTATTATACAGATGATTTTTTTTAGCGTTTTTACATTCTAACGGTGATAACTTGTACATCTCACTTCAATTACCTTTTATGACATGAGTTTTTTTTATTTATTAAAGATAACTTAAAATATCATTTGAAATATGTAAGGATTTTTTTGTCACGAAAATACCTCTGAAATGTAAAGTAAAAACGACAATTATTGATGTTCCTAAATGGAGTCTACACTAATGAAACAGTAAACTTGTTAGTAAGTTGAGTTCAGACCTCATCAGAAATAAATTATAGCAGTTAATCAGTTCAGTTTAGCCTTAGAGGCCAAATACTTGGTTGGGCTGGTGGTAATGAATAACAAATTTCCGAAGTTATTGTAAATTCAGTTTCTGCATATGGCCATTTCGACAACTTATGTCTCTTCAGGTTTAGATATTACAAGTTTCAAAATAAATCGGCTTTCGGGTCAGTACTGACTACTGGGCTGGTGAATACCCACGTGGACTAACAAAAAATTGTTTTTCGGTGGAAGAATTATTATTTTTGGCTAATTACTAGTTTAGGTTGTGCTTTCATCGGTATCTTTTGTTGTCTACATGGTATTTTTATACATAACTTTCGCGTTATTGTTTATCACCGAATATAACTTCTCTACGTCTACAAAAATCAACCCATACGTCAGACGATTAAGCTCCTTTTTAATAATCAAATGGGCACAAGATGTTTTATCTATACCGTAGTGATCAAATTCATTTTTTCGCCAGTTTGCACCTATTTAAATTAGCGATTAACAAAATTTTGTTCAAAACTAAGGAGTATTTCCCTCTTTTATAGCTCTGTTTTTAGCTGATTTTGGCTTTTTTTTTTATCTTAGATCTTATTGGTTATTTGTTCTCTACATCTAGTTATATGGATTTCTTATATTTTGATTTTATCTGCACTGAAGAGATATAAGTTGTGGAAATGCGTATATGCAGAATCCAAATAAACATTATCTTTGGTATTATGTTATTAACAATGTAATGTGCTGACAGTAGACTATACAATTAAGCATAACTTTGTTGAAAAACCTAATGAATAAGTTTGGAACAACATACATGAATGGTTTTAAAATTTGAATTGCTATGTTTTTTTTACGCCAATCGGATATTCAGGAAATTCAAAACGTTTTTCTTTAATTCAGGTTGTCAGTTTTATTGTTTACAATATTATTTCTTTTTTGTTTTGTTTCAAATAGACAAAATTTTGTATACTTAAAGAATACTCAGCATTTCAGTGTGGTGATTTCTATATGAATCACAACTAAATAATTTCACTCAAGTCAGCATATTTAAAAGTCTTACAACAGCCTTTGCGTTAGCATTTTTCTTTGAATACGTACTTGGACAGCAGCAGCAAATAAGGATTGTTAAGAGCAGTAACAAAGCAAACAGAAGACCCAAAATCAATGCAGCTATTTCGCCAGCTGTTAAGCCAGTGTCGACTATCGTTGCTCCAGTCGAAGGTGGAGTACCATCTGAAAGCAAAGAATGTTGTTTCTCAAATGAAGTGAAATAACTGTAGATTACTTCTTTCCGGTTTTCATTTTGTCCGATTTTCCTTAAAATTTTATACTTTTTTTCATAACTATAATTGGCGAGCACAAATACCCAATATGTTGCAATCGTATTATTAAAAATGTATAAATTGCAATTGAACTTACATAGTATTGTTGTCCTGATTATTTTTCATGGCTATTCAAAAGATGAAAATACAAGAACTATTTCAGTGTGGCAACCACAATACCCCCCGCCCCTAATTGGATCATGAATCACAATCAAAAGTGCAAATCTAATTGTCTGTGAACACAATGCAGGTATAGACTCAATACAAGTATAGACATAACGATATAAATCTTCAAGAAATATACAGAATATAGTAACTCACATTTCTGAAAATTTATACTGCATTTAATTTATTGAATTGCTATATAAAGCTGGTGACAAAATTACAAATTTGTAGTATTTACTATTGCAGCCAAAAGCTTGACCAAAAATGATATATTACTTTATAATACAAAAATTGACAAAAAATTTCTTAAGTCGGTAAACAGAAAATAGTATACCAGAAGGTCTTAAAATGCACTGCACATGACAGGACTATACAGGGCTTGTTACAAAATTTGAAGTTTGTATCATTTATCATTGTATCACAGTAACTTCGGTACTTAGAAGTTTGTTACCACTTGGTCGATGCTGGTGGACTGTTAGTCCCCGAGGGTATTCACCAGCCCAGTAGTCAGTACTTCGGTGCCGACCCGAAAGCCGATTCTATTTGGAACCTTACAATATCTAAATTTTTGTACATTTTGTTGAAAACTGAGGAGTATCTCCCTCATATGCAAAGCTCTGTCCTTAGCTGATTTTGGCTTTACATTTAGATCATATTGATTATTCGTTCTCTATCAGTTATCTTTGAGTTTATGGTCTTCCAAATGTTGAGATTTTATCTAAGGAGACATGAGTTGTCGGGGTGTGCGTATGCGGAATTTAGGTTCACAGTAACTTCGGTATTTAGAAAATCTTAATAGAGAAAAGCTTTACTAAAAATCACTATTAAATTTGAAATGTTCAAAAATGACTATGTCGGTTTACAGGAAATAGTAACCCTACAGGTCTGAAAATTTATCCCACACTATTGCATGGCTATTAAAAGCTTATGTCAAATGCTTGTTTCATTTACCATTGCGATTTTTTTTCTAGAATGCAAAAAGTGTTAAAAAATCGATGAACGGTAAGTAGTAGTCCCATAGTATGGCATGTATATCCAAGGTTAGTGACAAAATTTCAAGTTTGGTTCAGAGATCGTTTTAGAAAAAAAACTTGATCAAAATAATGACGGACGGACAGACGGACAGACAATGACGGAATGATGAACACGGGTGACAGTGTGTTCCCTTCTCCTTCGGAGCGGGGCTTTGAAAAAGGCCGTTTCATTTGTACGATACATTTGTTCCATAGAGAATAAATAAATCGGGGACAATAAGAAGGAGTCCCTATCGCTTGCTGAACCCAAATGACTACCTGGTCTACAACACGTATATGGATGACAGATTAAACCATTTTTTTAATCATTTTAAAGAATACATATGACAACTTCAAATATGGAGAAGTCATGTTGCAATATGTGACACCCATCTTATCGAACTTAAGATGAGGCCTACAGTTTAGGTCGAACAAGATTAGTACATACAAGAAAAACATCTTTAAATCCTTTTCCTATCAGGTAAACTATGTTCCCTGTTTGCGACTATTCGATAGGGCACAGAACTATCAATCTATCTTTTAATGTGGACCACGAGGACATAATTATGCCTAAAAATTGTTCCCGTTATCCTTATAATGTCAGACAAGTTTATGAAATTGAATTTACAAAATGATTATGCTGATTTAAAAAAAAATGTTGTATGAGTTGAAATCCATATTTTAAAACCAATTTGAAAGGAAAAGTATGCTAATATGAAAAACAGGTGGTCAGTAAGCCTGATTTTCTTATTAATGGTATATTTGTCACATTTAGAGGTGTCTGTTATCAACAGCAAGTATGTATACCAATAGATACGTTTTGTTCTCCTCTACTTACAGACTTGCTTTTATATTTCTAGGCAACTGAAATTCTTTACGGACTCGTTAAAGACCATAAAAATAAAAGACGGTAGAGCCTTCGATCTCACCTATAAATAAATTGGTGATGTTTTTCAATCACATTTTATAATAATGAATCTTTTGCTAAATAGATCCCATCAATATATCCTCCAGAATCAGAGATAAAGGAAACAACAGAAACCGCCAGGTCTACATTTTTGGACTTACATCTCGAATTCGACGAACATTGTCATCTCAGGACTAAAATTTACGACGAAAGGGGCAACTTTAATCCAAAAAATTTTCAATCCCCTAACATGTACAGTGTTATTCCAATTTCTCATGCTTTCGTGTACGTTTCATAGTTGATTTGTTACTTATCACTTTCTCATTGATAAGGGCTTCGAAAATTCCGTCGCATACGATCATTAAAATCTTAAATAGATGTCAGTTTCTTCAGGAAAAATTTGTAGATTCTGTCCGAACTGTGATTCAAGATTCATAATTTACTTAGTACTGCAGGGATGAACATTTCTTACACAGTCTAGGACCTTTCGATAGCAATTGCTGTTGACTTGGTACAGGCACTACTTAATGGAATAGGGTGTTTGGCGCCAGAGAAAAAAAAACCCATTAAGCCCACCATTTTTTTCAATGTCTGTGCCAAATCAGGTCCATTGCAGTTGACACATTTCCAGTGATTTGGCACCTACTTTGTCCTTTGGATATTTTGTTCAGTGATTTTGTTATTACCCATATTTACCATATAAAGTCCTTTCATTCAGCATGTGTGTTAATGACAGCCTTATAGATCGCATCACAACATGCTCAAAAGAGTTCCCGATAGTTTTCCTAATGCTTTCAGCAATGTTTGAAAATATTGTATTTGAAAATATTGTAGTTGTGCCATTAGTTTCAGTTGAATTAACTTAAAAGACGACAATCAATCCAATACCGGCAATCATATTTTTGTTCCAAATTACAACAAATTCCAAATTTGGGATGTCGATTGCTTTCTTTTTTTTCAAATTTTTGATTTATGTAACAAGGCCGTCCTAAATTAATTCTTTCTTTAACGTCAACCGCGCGCGTAGGTTTTTGGAATTTTTTGAAAACAAACATGATTTCAGTTTTGTCGAAAAATATTGGGGTTGAGATCTTTATGCGTCATTTATTTTGCAGTCGGGTTCTGAGTTGATGAAAGACTAACCAGAGAAAGTTAAATGAAGTTTCATATCATTCAAAAGTTTTATAAAAAAGTTTATGAAATCTCCTCTTTAAGCTATATTTACATAGGATATTGATCTTTTATCAGTGAAATTTACAGGTTTGGCAATAAAACTGTACAAAAAACAAGATTAAAGTAGGATTATTTTTTCTATACAGTTCGTACTGAAAAGTGACAATTAAATTTCAACAATTAAGATAAATTTCTAAAGAGTTGATCGCATGGCATCCTTGACTACATGTGGTTAATTTCATGAAACTTTAACAACTGAAGATGACACGAAATTAATATTTATAACTCCTGTGTAAATAAGATACAGTGGGTCTCTTACCATATTCTCGGGACATACGTCCCTCCAATATGATAAGAGACCCACTGTATCAATTACATGCATTGACATTTGGAACAAAGGCAATAGAATACCGAAGTAACAAAGTAGTGGAATTTGCAAAAATCGTAGACCAAAGACACGGCCAAAAGGAGGACACAGAAAACAAAGACGTTAGACACAAAACACGATGACGTTAGACAGATACAAAGCACAAAAGTTGAAATCACAACATTCAAAACAAAGACACCCCAAGTGTGAACTCCCATGAAACTGAGAGTGACATCAGGTGCTCCGGAAGGGTAAACATGTCCTGCTCTGTTAACAGCACCCGTCACACTGTAAGTGAGTCAATCTAGTAAAATGTCGAAATCGGTAGTCAAATCAAAACATTATTGCAATTTTACTAGAGTTTGAAAAGTAAGTGACAACCGAACCGTCAGTCAAAAGAACGAACAATCCATGGACAAAAAAGTCCTTTTAATGGCTATGACCTTGAAATGATTCCAATGTCAGAGGTCATGATGTCATGATGTCAAATGAAGCAGATAGATGAACACAACTACAAAAAGGAAATTTTTAAATGACCTTGCCGTTATGCATATGACCTTCAGGTCATGCCAAGGTCATAAACACTTGAATGAATCCTTCTACAGATAAACGATGTACAGTTTTTTTTCTAAGTATTGACAAGTTGTAAATTCATTGTTGTACTATTTTAAACAAAAGACATCGTGTTCGGCAAATCGTTATGGCAACAAATTTTTACATATCAACGTAAATTTTTACATACCAGGTGCAAATACATTGTGAAATAGATAATGTCACAATGTATTTGCACACTGATATTTTATAAATATTGAGTAATATAGCATTGCTGTATGTAAAAATACAATGTATGCAACACTGTCTAAAATTTCTGGAGATTCCCCTAGTTGTAACAAAACAATAAAAGATATGTCAAAACTTCCAGTACTAAAGGTAAGAATCACTCTACTGGAATCAATCCAAGCAAATATTGAAGACACATTTCCTTTAATATATCATCATATATTATCAAATACATGTTGAATCGTTAGAATTGAACAAGAATGTGTGTCTAACGGACACAATGCCCCGCCTCACAACTATTTTGAACAATGCTATATTTCGTGATCAGGCATGAAGATGGTTGCATGGATATATTTTTTTGATGATTTCTGTTTAATTAACCCAATGAGTATTTAATTTAATGGGTGTTTAATGATAATAACTTACATCCTTCACAGAAAAGAAACTTAAACCCATGGATAAACCTCAAACCATCCCCTTTCTCCATGATCAGTGAAGCATGATGTTGGTGGCATGGGTAAATTTTTATCATTATTTTTCTTTAATCATACCCAAATGTGTATCTATATAAAGTTTCACGATAATAGCATACTTCCGTCATAGAAAAAAACTTCAACCTAAATGTAAACTTCATACTACCCCCCTTTTTTTCAATGATCAGTGAAGCAAGAAGTTGGTAGAAAGGATAAATGTTTATTCTGATTTTTGTTTAATTATACCCTAAGGAGTATTTATATAAAGCATGCATCCTTCACAGAAAAAAAACTTCAATCTGAGGGTAAACCTCAGAATACCCCCCCTTTTTTCCATGATCAGTGAAGCATGAAGTTGGCGGCTCGGATAAATCTTTATTATGATTTTTGTTTATTCACAACCTAACGAGTATTTATGTAAAATTTTTGTTCACAGAAAAAAAAACTTCAACCTAAGGGTAAACCTCAGAATACCCCCCTTTGTTCCATGATCAGTGAAGCATGAAGTTGGTGGCTTGGATAAATTTTCATTATGATTTTCGTTTATTCACAACCTAACGAGCATTTATGCAAAGTTTCATGATAATAGCATACATTCTTCACAGAAAAAAACTTAAACCTAAGGGTAAACCTCAGAATACCCCCGTTTTTTCCATGATCAGTGAAGCATGAAGTTGCTGGCTTGGATAAATATTTATTATGATTTTTGTTTATTCACAACCTAATGAGTATTTATGTAAAGTTTCATGATAATAGCATACATAATTCACAGAAAAAAAGCTTAAACCGCAGGGCAAACCTGACTTGGGACGGACGAACGGACGGACGGACGGACGGACGGACACTATATGCCTCCCTACTATCGTAGGCGGGGCATAAAAAAAGGAATGTAAAACGTAGAAAACATTAAGCCTTAAAAAGAAACATAAATACCTATTACTGTAAAGTTAATGTCTCCTGATGTTCCAACTTGATTTGTAGCTCTACAGGTATACGTTCCAGCGTCATTAGTAGTATCCATTTCAACAGTTAGCACTTTGTCCGTGTGTGAAAGTAAATTACCATTAAATTTCCATTCCCAAGATGTGGCTGGAGGATTTCCATCTGTGTCACATGAGAGATCCAAAGGATTTCCAACAGTTCCAGTGACACTTGGCTGAGATACAGAATTTTTAGGAACATCTGAATAGAAATTGTTTACCAGTTACACAAGTCTCAGACAAAAACGTTTAGGAATGTCCGAATCAAAATTGTTTTCAAGGCTTATTACATTGAAATAATATATGAAGATATGTAGTTATTGCAAAAGAGGTAATGGTGGAATGGCAATGTCGTAAATCATTTTTTAACCCAACATTCCACAAAGGATAAACAAAATATTTCATGGTTTCTTAAAAAAAATCGTGGCATGTGAAGGATTCCAAAGTTGTTCAGTTCAAGATTACTTCTTAAGTAAAGGAATCAATTGCAGGTTAATACTTAAAATGTATCTTTAAGCTAGAATGGATTACAAAGTTTAATGATTTTTAACTACAGATGATTTCTACAAAACATGTCGTATTGTAGATGTACATTGTATAAACGTATCTATGTGATTCATGAGGGAGAATATATCACAATAACTATGAAGATATATAAAACGGTAGAAAATATTAATTCAACGAACCATTTATCACTTTAAACATTAATGAGTGTTAGAAAAGCCAAACTAAGGTATTGTATCTACAAAGATACATAAATTAATTAACGAAATTAAAAAAAATGTAAAGTTCAGCATTTGTGTAGAATTTTTGCCATCTGTAAAATGATATTTCACGGACAAAACTTTCTACGAAGGAATGTTTTCATTACTTTGTAATTAGAGCATCGTACATAACAACTACTACAGATAAAAATTCTTCACAAACTTCGGTTTAGAGTAAGATGCATACCATTTGAAAAACCCAAAGGAGATATAGACTGAAAACACAATTCAAATCGTTCCCTTGAATATATATTAAGAACATCAAGAATCTACAACTTACATTGAACAGTTACAATTAAAGAGGACTGTACACTCCCATAGTCATTAGTTGCTATACAGGTGTGCGTTCCATCATTGTTGCTATATGACGCACTAGCTACGGTGTAGACACTTCCAGTGGCTATCTCAACGCCATTACGGAACCATCTGTAGTTTGGACGTGGATTTCCACTAGCATTGCACGTCAATGTATAACCATTTCCTTCCAAGACTTCATTATTTGCAGTTGTTACTGTGATAGTTGTTGGTCCGGCTGGGTTCCCTTAAAATTACATTGAAAGCATTGCATGTAAACCTATTCGAAAGCTACGAAGAGCAGAATTTACCTACAGGACTAATTAAAACATAATCCCATAAATTGGAAAAAAGACAAAACATTGCATGGTGCAGATATTTGTTATCATATAAAATGTCTCATTTTATACTGTAACATTAAAATTGGACCTGTCTAATACGACACAGTGTGGAAAAGCAAAAATATGGCGAATTTTACATGATATCGGAAAACTCAGGTGTTAGAATAGAATGGTTTGAAATAATCCCAAAGATACTCTGTATGAAATATTGAAAAAGGAGGAGAGTATGGATGCAATATCAATCTTAAAACAATATCGGTGTTTGATTAGCTAGTAGACTAAATGTTATGAAAAAAGTAAAGCTAATCAATATTGATATGTCTGATTCACTATATGCTTGCAAAGACTAAAAATTTGCTCATAAAAGTTTAAATAAATCTTTGTCAAATAAAAATCTAAGTTCAAAAAACAAACAAACGAAACAAAAAATATAAATAAACCAAAAAATGAACAAGAAGGTATTTTAGTTTTATGAAGATTATATAATTTTTTGTGCATAGAAATTTTATACGAAAGGATATGGAGTAAATGAACTTGAGACCATAACACATATGTCAACTCCAACTGCAAAACTTTTAATGAGCTGTATGGCCATTTCGGAAATTTATTCCTCATCAGCAACACTAGAACCCAAACAAAGGAAATCCATAATTTCAAAAAATGTTAAAATGCATAAAACCAAACGAAATCCGAATAATCAGTAATATCAAATATAGCTAAGGACAAAACTACGATGGTTGGAGTTAATCCTTCGGTTTTAGAATTTACATAAATTTAGATAATAGTAATTAAATAAAGTGTACATTTGAGATATTATCTCATGCACAAGTACACCATATCTAAGAAAATAAAGAGCATACATCTCTACCACGGGGAATTGTTTTACCAACTCCACACTGCACTCTTTTAAAAATTTGTTTGAATGTTTGTATTTTTTTAATAAAGTTAATCTATAATACACAACAGCATTTTAGAACCGATTCAATAAAACTGTCCATACCGTGTGTTTGTTAAGTACATATCTTTACCAGCTTCAATGTTAAAGAAAACACGTAAAAAACCAGTCTGAACACTATGTGCAATCATACACAGTGTAGCATTTTGTCATCATTTTTAAAAGGAAGTGTCGGTAATTGATATAGAACAATCGGTCTTTGACTTGGTCAAGAAGGTTAAGAAGGTCAGGCGGGGTCACATTTATTGAATCGACTCTATTAAGATATACATTTGAACTAACATACCAACTATGACTGTAAAATTTATATCATCTGATTGTCCAACTGTGTTTTGAGCCGTGCATGTATATGTGCCAGCATCACTCTCAGAATCCATTTCTATTTGTAGGTCTTTTCCAGTGAAACTAAGCAAATTACCATTCCGTCTCCACTGCCACGAGGTTGCAGATGGGTTTGCAGCTGTGTTACAACTAAGTGTAACTGGCGTATTTAGAGCACCTGGTATAGTCGTCTGAGTAACGGTGCTTATCGGGCGATCTAAAAGATAAAAAAACAGTGCTAGGGGCCGTCTTGATCTTAATTTTGAGGTAGGAGTGTTTGCTCTTTGTTGAAGACCTTATGGTGACTTCGAGATGAAGTACAATTAAAGCGTTGTTCCATTTGCTTAATCTTACCATGCATTTATAGGGATTTTGTCCCATGTTCATTTTCCCCATATCCCTTTATTTGTTCATTTACGCAAGATATAAATTTCTAGATAGTTTGAAGAATATATAAATAACAACATACCAAAATTACTGTAAAAATGATAAATGCAACGACAACAACGGTATCAACTTGTTATATCCATAAAAAAATTAAACAGTGAAGGATGTAATTCAAAAGAAATTTTCTCCAAGAATTTTAATAAACTCTTTTTATAAGTTTCTTTTTTGCTTAAATTAGTTTTCAAAAATTAAAAATTGTTTTATCGAAGATTTTTAGAACGTGAACTTAACATCATTGTAATATTTTCAGGTGCATAAATGATCCTTTTATATTATTATTTTTATTAGTTTATTAGATTGAAACTTGTACTGCAATTTCTTTCTGCTTGGAGAATTGTCTGTCCAAACACAAGCCTTAGAAGAACGAACAGTCATATCATTATTTTGTTTTTATCTCAATCACCAATTAATTTATTGTTAATAAATGCAGAGACAATGGTAACATCGGTAAAAACGAACATACAACTACGGCACAGAAAAGAAAGATGGAAACACACACACAGATTAACAAAACGCACCCAAATTAAAAAAAGGTGTGTCGCTTGTACCACAGAAAGCCATTTTTTTGATCAGTGAACAAAATCAACATTTTCTGTACGAGGTGCACAACTAGATCAAAAGGAAAGCATATCCTGCAAAGTTCGGAATATGACTTATAGTTTTTAAGGAGTTGCAGATTTACAAAATGAGCTATGTTGGCTAGGTGAACATCTAAATTATGTAAAATCAATATTTTAATCATAATGTTTATAATCAGATCTAATTAACAACATATACTAAAAGTTTGCTTGGAATTTGACTTATTTGTGCAGATTAACAAACTATATTAATAAATGAGCTATTTTGGCTCTGTCAACCTTTAAACTCTGCAAAAAGGAAATCTCTAAGAATCTGGTGTACGACTAGACCAAGTGAATAACACATCCTGCAAGTTTGGTTGGAATCTGACTTATGTTGTGATAGAGTTGCGGATTAATAAACTGGATTAAAAAATGAGCAATTTTGGCCCAGCGAACCTCTGAATCCTGCAAAGCCTTAAGTATCAGGTGAATAACTTAATCAAATGAAAAACATATCCTGCAAATTTGGCTGAAATTGGATTTAAAGTTTTGAAGTAGTTGCAGATTTAAAAACCAGATAAACTAATGAGCTATATGAACCTAGTGAACCTCTAAACTCTGTTTAACTAAAATTCTAAGTATCAGGTGCATAACTACACCAGGTGCACAACATATCTTGAAAATTTGGTTGAAATTAGACTGACGTTTTGAATGAGCTGCGGATTCAAAAACCGACAGACGACCAAGGACGACGACGACACAGGACTACGAATAGTAATCCCTATAGTGTCTGTAGTATCCTAAATTTCGAGCTCTTTTGGATAGATCAGATGAAGACAATCACCAAAGCTGGGGTTGTTTAGTGACAAAATATCAACTATATAATGGAAACTAAAATTAAAGGATTGGGCTAGTTTTAATCTTGATTTTCCAGAAGCTCTCCGATGAATTCAGCCTCATAAAGATCGGCTAGAAGAGGTGCACAGTTTGTGCTCATTGGAATTACGATAGTCTGTTGAAAAACAAATCCTTCAAAGTGGACAAATATATTGTCGATCACGAGATCGACCACGAGGCACATTTCACTGCACGTAATGAAAGCCATATCTAAGTAAATGATTGTGTTGGCAATACGTGAGGCTAATATAAAGCATTATTATACCTCCTGTAAGAAAGTTGTTTTATAGTAAAACAGTTTTATTTTTGCATAGTTTTCAAAAGAAATAGCGTTGACTGCACTATCGCAATAGTAAGCACTGCTGTCATGAAGACTATTTATTTCTACGTCAATCATCATCAATCATCACGTGCTGGAGGCGGAGTTTTGAACTGACCGACAAGTCGGTGGTACTTATCCGCGTTATTACCTGTGCAATTGATGTAATCAAGTTTCTAAGAGTCGATAAAATTTTTAATTTGTATTTGGAGGGGGGGGGGGGGTTGGTTGGGGGTATTTTGACAGTATTTTGATTTTATTGGAAAGAACAAGAAATGAAAAACTAAGCTTCGTGTGTACACACATGTAATTCATTCTCCCAAAACAGTTGATGAAAATAAAATAAACTGGTGTCTTACAACAGTCATCAGAACTGAGGAAAGATGACCTTTATACTGTTTTAGTATCGAAATACAAAATGCAATACTCTCTTGCTTTTTTAAATTTTTTGTTCATATTTCTTATCATTGTTTAAATGTATTGGTTAAAAGTATTTGCTGCAACCATTATGGGTTAAATAGTTTTCAATAAAGTTACTTTGTTTTGGCCTCTTGAAATATATTATTTTATTGCTAAAAATTTCCTGCATGTGTTGATGTAAAGGTGTAATGTGTATTGCGATCATTGACACATGGAAATTGACATCGGAAACAGTTACCACAGATACAGTAAACAATTGACAGGATAGCAAACAAGTAAAAGAAAAATTTTCAAATTCAGCGGCTCAAAATATAGTCAACAGTCAGTATAATAATAATATTAATGTTGTGTTTTATATTGACTATGGAAAATAGTAGCCAGGGTGATGGACAATAGTGCACTCCTCTTCGGGTCGTGCATTGTAAGAACACTTTGCCAGTTTAATTGATGTTTGTTGACAATCCCGCACCCATGACCAAGAAAGACATGGATGTAGCGTTGCTTGACAATTAGCAAAGAATTCCGCTTAAACCGGTACTAGGGGCCGTCTTGAACTTACTATGAGGTATGAGCAAAGCTCATTGTTGAAGGCCTCATGGTGACTTCAAGATGAAGAACAACAATAAAAGCGTTGTTCCTTTGCTTGTTTTTTACCATGTATTTGTAGAAACTTTGTCTCATGTGCATTTACTCCATATCCTTTTATTCACTATTGTCCATCACCCTGGCTACTATTTTCGCATAGTCAATGTAAAACACAACATTATTATATAAATAACGGGAGCCATTCTGAATAGTATGTATGTGTATCTGTAAACTACTTGTAATCTTAAAGTAAAAAGGTATTGATTGCCGAGAAGTTTAGGTAGTAGTTTTACTTGCCAGTGTATTAAAATTGCGGCATACCCTTCTTGTGTTCAGGATTATTGTGTAAAAAAGGTCATTGCAATATTGTTTATTTGATCTGCACTGAAGAAACAAAAGTTTTCGAAATAAGCATATGCGGAAACTAAATGAACAGTTATTTCGGTATTTTGTTATTTTTTTAATGAATACCTAACATATTGCTAAAATAAAAAAAATGTTAATTGCACTAATTATTGATTATGGCTTTTGTTGCATTTGCACAAAAGATTTGGATATAATGCTTTTCTTTTATATATTGGTCAATAAAGTTTCAATCAGTCATGACAAAACAAAAGAAATGTTGAAAAATTTAAATGAAACCAATTTTTCAAACAACTATCTTTAATTGCAATTGATTGAATCAATCCAGTAGATTTTTTTGCTTGCCCATTTTATTATCGTTATTGTCATCTTTCTCGAAAAATGCAAAGAATCCAGACTCATTTCATGGAAGTACAAGTAACGTAAGCCATATCCAAAGACACTAGTTTATTGCATTAATTGTCGACTAGAGCATTCCACTTCACTGGCTTAGAAGATTTGGATAATTACGTCATGCTTTCTTTTACAATTTTTTAACGTTTTTCTTAATTGAATCATTTTGTATCATAGGGTGCATTTATTGGTGGAATCAATGCAGTAAGTTGTTTTTTACATCATAATGTTGTCAGATTTATTTAGTTTGGGATTATTGAACTGAATTTTGACTCTTCAAATTGAATAATCCGCTAAGCGGACTATGAAAAGTGAAAAGAGCAAAAATTTAGTTCTTGAGTCAATAGACCTAAAATACGTTTTCGACGTTGCTTTTGATTTAATGTAATATACAGCTGTTAAAATACTCAAAAAATAGAATTGTTTTGCTGTTTTGCGGAAATTCCCTTTGCGACGTCACGTAAACAACAGCAATTGTTTTCTTGGAAATAAACCTAACAGACGTCACGTAAACAACAACATTTTTTGTTGGAAATAAACCTAAGCATACGGTATTTTGTTGCTTATTACCACTGGCCCGATGCCTCTGCTGGTGGACTGTTAGTCCCCGACGATATTCACCAACTCAGTTGTCAGTACTTCGGTGCTGACCCGAAAACCAATTTTATTGAATCTTGCAATATCTAAATTTTTCAAAATTTTGTTTAAAACTAAGGAGTATCTCACTCATGCATTGCTCTGTCCTCAACTGAATTTGGCTTTTCTATTTAGATCCTTTTGGTTATTTGTTCTCTATCAGCTAATACACGTTTTTCGGTTATGTTTTGATTTGATCTGCACTGATGAGACATAAGTTGTCGAAATGTGCATATGCAGAAAATAAATTGACGGTATCTTCCGTATTTTGTTATTTACATTCAAAGTTAAATTATTCAAATGTCAATTATGAAGATCAAAATCGTTGGTAGCACACTTAAACACTTAAACTTTTAGCAATAAAAGAGTCATTCAGTTTGCTGCATTAATCTTTTTATTTGTTGTCAAGTTAACACAAAACCGAAGTTTCTTTAAATTTACTTCCTGCATATGAATATTTAATCCAATAAACTGTCAAATTTTAACTGATAACTATAGACGTCGACGAGATAGCAAGAATCGCTCAGGATCCGCTGTAATAAGTGCAAATTTTAGTGTGTATGGACACAATACAGGAATGGATACAGTATAACTGTGGAGACAATCATATAATCATCAAGAAATAAACAGAATGTAGTGCCCACATGTGTGAAAATATATCAAACAATATGCAATGACTAAACAAACCTTATGACAAATTACAACTTTGTATCATTCACCATTGCAGAGAAACGCTTGACAAAAAACAAAAACAAAAAAAAAAAAAAAAAAAAAAAAAAAAAAAAAAAAAAGAAAAAAAAAACAATGAACATTGGTATTTGACATATTGACTTGAACAGATCAATCTACATGCCAAATACTACAATCTAATAATCTAGATAATCCTATCTCAAACACACAAAAGTTGAAACCCGGACACGACTTGCCATTAAAAAAGCAATAATCTGACCTTGAAGACAAATTCCAAGGTCAAAGGTCACAAATCATGGTCCTTGAAACATCGTGTTGAAATCACCTATCCACATGCAAAATATCGAAAACACATCTCAAAAGACAAGAAGTTATAGCCAGGACACAAATTTCCATATGAAAAGCAATTATCTGACCTTGAAGAGGAAGGTCAAGCTCAAAGGTCACCAATTAAGGTTCATGACATATCGCTTTAAAGTGATCTACCTACATACAAAGTATCAAAAGCGTATCTCAAAAGACAAAAAAGTTATAACCCTGACACGACTATGTTACGGACGATTACTATATGGAGTCCGCCATTACGTGGAGGGGCCCTAATCAACTAACGATAACCGATCACGACAATCAACGTGTTAATGATTATCAAAACTTACATTGCACATTTACATATGCTGTCGTCTGTTTATATCCTAAAGCATTCGTTGCGTTGCATATATGATTACCATTGTTTTTGCTATACAATGCGTTTGTGACTGTAAGAACCGGTCCTGAGAAAATTTCAGCATTATTGTAGAACCACTTATAAGTTGGTGCGGGTACTCCATCGGCAGTGCACGTTAATGTATAACTATTTCCTTCGCTGACGGAAACACTTGAAGGTGTAATGATCACAGTTGATGGTGGTGCTGTATTAAAAAATACAATTATTTCATGTTATAAAAAATAGGCACAGTCCAACTGACTTCTTTACTTTGAAATCGTTTTACTTATCACAAAAGAGAAAACTTGTAAGGGACCATTATGTAAGCATGTCGACATCTCTACTCAACTTTTTATTAAGGTAAATTATGAATTAAAAAAAATCGAATTAATAGTCATTTTAATTTCTGATCACTCAACTTTTGTAAATGTATTGCATTTTCCCGTTCAAAGCAATAAAATAAACTATTGACAACAGAGTTGAAACGTTTACGAATAAAAAAGACTTCATCAAACGGTTAAACGTTATTTGTACTGCTTGTGCTTTGGTTTTATGCCGTTTTTGTTCATTTTTGTTTGTTTGTTATGTCTTTGCTGTGAATTGCCGTGATTTTGGATTTATGATTTTAGAATTTCCCCCTTCCTCGTTCTTGCTTCGGTATTCATTTGCCGATGTATTGTAATCTGGTGGTTAAACTGAATTTCTTATCATAACAAGAAATTTCAAAAACAAATTCTGTCAGGTATGTTTTCCTCTGGTATGATAGGTAGGTATATTCAAATAAATTAGATTTTTAGATAATTCACTTCCTTCTCAACCCTAGGTATGTTGTAAAAAGCAATAATGTACAGTATTATTTTGCTAGAATGCTACAAATAAATAAAATGCTACTCTTGGAAAGGCAAATTTTTGATATTTTTAAAAACTAAGTTTCTAATCATTATCTTTCACATTTGTCACTACTGTGAACCAATTAAAGGATAAAAAACACGAACACGTTAAGGACAAAATTAATATATTTTATATAAAGTTTCTAAAACTACATTATTTAAAGTAATACGGCGTTTCATATGCTTTAATCAGTTATGACATTAGAAATGCTGAAAAATTTTAGTGCTGCCTGGTTGCATACACCGGGTTGAAACTTGATATATTATGTGGGTAATTTGATTCAAATGTGAAATTTTGAGAATGACTGTTCATGAAACAAACATTTATGAATTTTTAATGAATAATTTTCCATGCTAAATACATAATTGCAAAGTTACATTAAAGTCACATTTCAAGTTTCCTATTTATTGATATTTCTGCCATTTCTTTTAAGTTACCATAACCTTGACCTTTGATCTGATTTCGATTTCATTACCGAGTTTTTACTTTCTGTCAACAGACAAAATACTCCAGTTTCATTTTAGTCCGATTCAGATCTTTTCAGACATCATCTTGGCACAAAAGTTTTCTGCAATTTTCAGTCTGCATACTCTATTTTAATTCTATGACCCTAGACCGTTGACATAATTTCTTAGATCGATATGTTTTTTTTTGTTCCACATAACCTACATATGTAAAAGTATCTTTTAAATCCATTTTTTACTTTTCCGAATCAAAAATATCACTCTACTTTCGGTCACTGTTACCTTGATCTTTAAAATACTATCTCCAAAATCAAAAGGCTATTTACTGATGGTATCAAACAATATATTCAAGTTTCATTTGAATTGAATTAACACATTTTTTTTAGGTTATCGCCCTGAAGTAAAATTCTCATGTAATTTTTCAATCTAGTTTTTGATCACTGTAACCTTGTCCATTGACATAGTTTCTCCATATTAATTAGGGTTTTTTCACTCCTGAAATTTGATTTGAAGCACGCGAGATTGATTTGAAGTGGATGCTAAATTTTTGATTGATAATTAGGAAAAAATTACTGACACCCGCCGGCATCATCAAAGGAATAGCCGAATTCAATTTCTGTTAAAGGGTAACAATATTCTGTTGCTGCCTGAAAGTTATACCTTTCCTACACATCTGAACCTACATTAAGCAAAAACAGGATCGAATTCGTAACAAAGATTTTTTTTTATCTACATGTATTTTAATTGACACTGCTTTAACAACGATTTATGATTAAAAAAAATCACCTGTCACATTACAAATATAGAGAAGCATAATTTACCATTTTCAACACTGACGATAAAATCAATGTTTACAGACTGTCCAACACTGTTCGTAGCTGTACATCTATATGTTCCAGCGTCAGCCGCAGTATCCATATCGACACGTAGTTCCCTGTCCGTTGTGGATATTGTATTGCCATTTAAACGCCATACGCGGTTTGTTGCTTGGGGATTAGATTCTGTGTTACAATTCAGTGTTACTGGTGTTCCAACAGATGACTGTATATTTGTCTGTGTAACTAGACTCCGAATATCTGCAATTTTAAATAAAAGTCTAAACTGAATGAAAACAAGAACAAAGAAATATTGTTAATTGAAAATGTATTTCGACAAACAAATATCAAAGCAAAAAAAAAAAAAAAAAAAAAAAAAAAAAAAAAAAAAAAAAAAAAAAAAAAAACAACAAAAAACAAAGAAACAGAATTGGACATGAACACCACAAATATAAAGCAATAGCAGTTTTAATAAAAAACAAACTGCAGAAACCATCAGGTGCTCTGGAAGGGTAAGCATTGTCTGCTCCACGTGTGGCACTAGATGCACTGCCAATATAAATTCCGGTTAGTAGATGTAGTGTGTTGTCTGTGGATAGGAGTAGTGGTTTAACGACAAATTTATGTTCTTAGGCGAAATGATACACATTAAGTCACTCACTACTTACTGCAACATCGTTTTTGTTAACTTTTGATGTGTTAATATCAGTCAATTTCATTAAATGTCACTTAGTCCAAATTTGTAAATTTCAAAGATTTCTATAGGCTTTCACTTTTCACATCGGACAATACTGTCTGTCGATTTTTCTACAGATCCGTTGGCTTACCTGCAAAATATTGTTCTTATTCTGAATACACAATGGAATTGAAGAACCTTAGTGAGCAAGCTCACATACCCCACGCCCTCACATAACGGATAATCCTGCATTATCTAAAAATTATCAAACCTCGAAATAAAAGTAGTTTGCACATCTCTTACATATGCACAATCATCCTGTAAAAAATCTTAAAAACTGTAGGAGGATTTATCCAGTCAAATAGTGTACCCTATAAACATTATCTTGCCTAAAAATGACTTAGTTCAAAAAATGCATTTTTGTGAAAAATCATCAAAAATCAAAAGTAGTATGCACATTCAATCTGCAAAATAAAAACTTACTACCCTAAAAACTGTAGGAGGAGTTAAATTAACTTTGAGACCTAATGACCTGAAAATTTTGTACATAAACTGGCCTCTCACTGATACTGCCGATGTCTACTGAAATTTATGATGATTCTTGAACAAATCCTTCAGGAAGTTTTGAGTGTGATTTTTCTTCCGTAGTGCGACAGTGTTCTACCAGCAGACTTGGCTCCTTGAGCTAGCCGGCAGTTTTGCGGCGAGCACCTCTTGACCCATCTTTCAAAATTACGTATTTTTTTTTCTTTCCTTTCAAGATTGTGGTCATGGAGTTAGAGGTCTACCTGTTTTGGGTTTTATTCGTATGTTTATTATACTATAGGGAAACGGGACAGATAAAGGGGGGTTTGGGTACCCATAAAGCGTTTTAACCCTGTCGCTTGCTTTTGCTAGTACCTGTACAAAGTCCGGCTGTCCCGAGTTCCTATCGTTGTGTATGTTTGTCTTTTGTCTTATTCGTGTTCTTCATGTGTAGTTCCATGGCAGATTGTGGCATGTAGTTATAATTTGCAGCCATTGTAGGTGTTTCCTGTTATCCATTTTTACATTTATCAGGACAAATGATGTACCTTATAAGCATTATCTCGCCTAAAACTGAATAAGTTTAACAATGCATATTTTTGTAAAAAAAAATCAGCAAATATCAAAGTCCGAGTAGCATGCACATCTTCAATGTATGCACAATGAATCTGTAAAAAACAAAAAACTTGTTGGTGACTGGCTTGTCCGTGTCTTGTTATGAAATTTTAGTTTCTTGATATTTGGGTTATTGGATGTGGTTTGTTTCCATTGATTTATTCACTTTTTACCCTTTTTGGGGCCATTTAGTGCTTGCTATATGGTGTGAGGTTCCTCACTGTGTTGAAGACCGTACGGTGACCCATAGATGCTTTGTTTTGGGTCGTTTTAACCTGGATATGGGATGTTGTCTCCTTGACATTTACCCCATTTCCTCTCTTTTTTCATATTCATAACTTAAAAAAACTGTAGGAGGAGTTATCCAGACAAATGATGTACCCGATCAGCATTATCGTGACTTAAAAAGTTCAACAATGCATATTTTTATAGAAAAATCAGCAAAAAATCAAAATCAAAGTAGCATGCACATCTTTAATATATACACAATCAATCTGTAAAATAAATGTTACCTATCTTAAAAACTGTAGCATGAGTTATCCGGACAAATGATGTATCCTATATGCAATATGTTGCATAAAAATGTCAAAGTTCAACAATGTGTAGTTTTCTGAAAAATTTTCATAAATCAAAATCCAAGTACCATGCACATCTTTGATATGTGCACAATTAGTCTGCAAAATAAAAACTTCCTAACTTAAAAACTGTAGGAGGAGTTTTCAGGACAAATGGTGTACCCACTTTATGACAGACGGACGGACGGACGGACCAGTCAAAAACTATATACCCTCACAACTTCGTTGTTTGAGGTGTACTAACACACAATTCGTCACTTCCTGCTTATTGCAACTTCATTTCTATGTTATTATTAACATGCTGATAGCAGTTAAAACTTCAATATTATAAGTCTTTTTTCTTTTTTAATCAACTTACATTGGACGTTAACGTCTGCCGATTCCTGTAAAAATCCAAGTGAGTTTGTAGCATTACACGTATAAATACCATCATTGTTTACGTACAAAGCGTTGGACACTGTAATAGTTCTTCCAGTTTGGATCCTGTTACCTTTATAACTCCATTCGTAAGTTGGAGGAGGGTTACCATCTGCTACACAGGTTAATGAGAAGGAGTTTCCTTCCTGCACTGTGATAGCTGTAGGCGTTATTGTTATAGTTGATGGTGCAGCTATGGAGAAAATGTAAGTATTACAACACTTTAATATAAGCTTTGTTTACTTTATATTTTATCTCCTATTAATGACTAATAAATTTTCAAGGAAAATAACAGTGATGTATTCTTTAAACTTATTAAAGGTATTATAAGTAGAGTCATACAACTCAAATTCACATTTTGTACTAAGTACAATACTCTTTATTTTGTGTTCCTTATAATTGTGTTTTTGTGTATGAATTATATTTTGTGTTTCTTTTAATTATGTTCCTATTTATGCTTAAGTATTCCGAAATACTTGACTGCTGGGTTAGTGGTATACTCAAGGACATACAGTCCAGTAGTAGTTAGTATAACTTCATTAGTTATACAATAACAGAACTCAGGAAGAAAACCAAATATTACTCTACAGACTGCAATTTCAGGTAAGACGGAAATGTTTTCTTCCATTCTTCTTTATTCTTTATATTTTCTTGCATAGTTTAATATCAAACTTATTAATTGGTGTAATAACAAAATTACCAAAAACAATTGTTAAGAGCAAAAATCCATGAGGCAAAAATAAAAGCATGTTTAAACCACCGGATAAATTGCAGACCACAGTGGTTCTGACTCGGTACAGACAATTCAAAACAGATGGTGGGTTAGGCCAGTTTTATGGCGCGACAAACCTCCCCTTCCAATGCAGTAGTGTCCGGTAGTAACTTAACCAGCAATTGCTATCGAAAGGTCGTAGTTGAAAGAAATGATCATCCGAGTATCAAGTAAAAAGAGAATCTTGAATCAGAGTTCGGACCGAAACAAGGATCGTATGAGACGGAATTCTTCGAAGCCTGGATTAATAAGGCGGTCAAAGGGATAACCATGTCAAACGTGAAAATGATAGAAGACATTTATCTCAAAAACAAACAGTACACATTTTCATAATTTGATTACTAGTAATTACAAATTATATTTAGTTTTCAACATTGTTTCCTGTTGATTAAATAAAACGGACGTTATTTTATGTGCAATAGGCATAAGGGCGAAATCAAAATGGTAACGCATCGTAAATGGAGGTACAACGACTGGCAGTGTACATTAGAGAAACAATTTTTAACATTGTTTCCTTTGGATCATATCAACAATAAATTTTTAAGTTTGAGCACGAGATTTACCGAAGTGAAAATTTAATTATCGAGATGTGAAAAACTGCCGTAATCCATAGGAAACAATGTTAAAATTGTTTCTCTGATGAATCCAATGGTACACTGCTAGTCATTGAACCCCCCATTTACGATCCGTGGCCATTTTATTTTCGTCCTTATGCCTAATGCACATAAAATAACTGTTGTTTTATTTTAGTAATGAAAAATGCACAAGATACTCTTGTCATATCTTTTATTTATGATGCCCTCATTTTACATTTAAAAGGAATCAGTATCACTGTCGTCCCACAAAATGTCCCTGGAGATTGTTTACATTTTGACGTCACCAGTGACATAATGGTTGAAAAAGTATATGCGAATATTTGGTTGAACCGTATCTTTATTAGGGCCTGTTTTTATTTTCCTTTCTACTGTACTAAAGTTTGGTTACTATTTAGATACAGACGTCACGTAACATCTGATATACCCAACCCAGTTCTCGCCTATAAACCGTCTGTATTTCCATAGGATTCTTACGACGATTTTTGCGGAATAATAGTAACCAA
>MJUU01053140.1:109202-141646 GCA_002080025.1 Modiolus philippinarum | reverse complement strand
TTTAGATCATATTGGTTATTTGTTCTCTGTCAGTTTTTAAATATCTTTTAGTATATGCTCTTCCAAATGTTTAGATTTTATCTGCACTGAAGAGACATAAGTTGTCGAAATGCGCATATGCAAAAGGTAAATTCACAGTAACCTCGGTATTTAGTTATATATATATAACGGTCTATGGTAGGAACCCAACGGGGTTAGGATTAGAGACATGAATATCGAGATTTCCTTCCCATCGAGGGATTTGGCTGTTCTTCGAATGTACAGATATTACAGACAGATTACACTGCTCCCGCCATCTCTGTGTGAGTCCAAAGAGATGTAAAATAGGATGAACTACAAATTTATTTTGACTCGTAATACGAGACTTAAGTATATTAATTAACCGAAATTTGATCATGGCAGTGGTGGTCCAGTGGTATCGTACCAGACTTTTAAACCCGTAGAACCTTGACAGAGGGGGTTCGAGTCCCACTGGAATCAACAAAAATTTAATATTTAATATTAAAAGACTCAGACTAAGAATCTAAATGATAAAAACAGATGAAAAATTCATCACTTTCAGATGGCTTATGCCAAAATGATTATTTTCATTTTTAATTTTTTTTTCAATCAAGTACCCAAAATTGCAGTTAATTTATCTTCTGCATATGGCAATTTCAACAACAATATGTCTCATCAGTGCAGATCATATCAAAACAATTGGAAAACCGAATAAAAAACGAAAGATTCTTAATGTCATTTTCAAAAAAATGAAATAGCCCACATTTTGATGGGCTGTCAGCATAGATCGATCCATAACATACCATAAAAAAGAAGCAAAAATAAGATGTTGGGTTTTCATCGGTACTCACTCTAATTCTTATTTTAAAGCAAAACAAGTCCCATGGATTCTCTTAAACAAAGTAAAAGAGAATGCAGACTGTTAGTTAAATGAATAAATAAGCTGTCTATAAATTCAGTCAACGTGGAAATTTGCCCATCTCAACGGATTTGCGAATATTTACCCTAATGCAGGGCCTAATAATTTAAATATAACGGTCTATGGTAGGAACCCAACGGGGTTAGAATTAGAGACATGAATATCGAGATTGCCTTCCCACCGAGGGATTTGGCTGTTCTTCGAATGCACAGATATTACAGACAGATTACACTGATCCCGCCATCTCTGTGTGAGTCCAAAGAGATGTAAAATAGGATGAACTACAAATTTATTTTGACTCGTAATACAAGACTTAAGTATATTAATTAACCGAAATTTTAACATGGCAGTGGTGGTCCAGTGGTAGCGTACCAGACTTTTAAACCCGTAGAACCTTGACAGAGGGGGTTCGAACCACTGGAATCAACAAAAATTTAATACTTAATATTAAAAGACTCAGACTCAAAATCTTAATTGATAAAAACAGATGAAAAAGTCATCACTTTCAGATGGTTCAAGCCAAAATGATTGTTTTGATATAATCTGCGCTGATGAGACATATTGTTGTTGAAATGGCCATATGCAGATGATAAATTAACTGCAATTTTGGGTACTTGATTGAAAAAAAAATTAAAATGAAAATAATCATTTTGGCTTGAACCATCTGAAAATGGTGGGAAGGCAATCTCGATATTCATGTCTCTAGTTCTAACCCCGTTGGGTTCCTACCATAGACCGTTATATTTAAATTTTTAGGCCCTGCATTAGCGTAAATATTCGCAAATCCGGGGAGATGGGCAAGTTTCCACGTTGACTGAATTTATAGACAGCTTATATATATTTATATATATATCACAATACTTGTTGATGATCTTTTTTCAAAGTTATGCAAGGAAAATACGGGATCAAAAAGAAGAGCTTATATCACAATAAAGCAGAGAAAAATGTTTTTCTGGTGAATCAAATCATTAGTTTCATATCACTTCAAGACATCTGCCACGTACCGTTCATTAAAAAAAATGTATTGTTATTAAATCACTCCTTGTGTATTTGTAGCCCTTAAATATTTTAGAATGCTCTTCCGTCTCCATCGTATGCATTTGCGGCGGTTCTTTATATATACGTGAAACATTTTATAAACAATGCAATTATTAAGCAATTGAAAATGGCATTACAAATCTTTTTTTTTCTCAAGATCAAACATACAATTTGACAATTATGGTGTTTGAATGGCTGGTTAAGCAAGTAAAAAAATAAGAAGACCACAGTGGTTTGTATTTGTTGTAATTGATAACACTTTTTAATTAATTTTTTAAATGTCTATGCAATAAGCTATGCAATTTTATGTTGATTATAGACAAATACACCAATTTAAAAAAAAACAAAATCTTCTGGAGTCACGTCATCTTACTAAGCATATGCTTTGGGCTATAATTATCTCCACTATATCGATCTTTTTGAAGAATTATGACCAAAAAGGTATGTTTATTTTATTTGATTACTCTCAAACGATCAAAAATGTTCAACTCAAAACACTGAAATTTTGTGGTAATCACTTTAAGACTACATTTTGTAAAAGTTATAGAATTGAAAAGAGCTTAACATGTAACATTCAAATGTAATATTATTTTCTATATTCTCTAATTGTGTATTCATAGTCTCTATATACATTGTCAATAGTAACAATATCTTATAATCATGCATATTGATGTCGTATTCAAATAATGAACTACACATAATATTCAAAAAATTCAAAGTAGCATAAAATAAGCCTTTGTTGAATAGACCATACTTAGATTGCATGGCTGTTTAAGGGGGTAGACATGGGGAAGCCCAAAATTTTCCTCTCGTTTAATTTTCTTAATATTTTTAGTTTTTAAACTACACATGTTCATGTCGACTTTCAGCAATTTTCAACAATTTTTACCGTCCCGTTTTATGTCTAGTGGTCATCAAAGATACTCTATTTCCTCATATTATTTGGTCCGTTCAGGACTTGATTGTGGTGTATAAAATTGGCTGTAATTAAATTTGTATTTGATCTAAAATTATTTCAAATGAAAAATTCTGTAGTCTAGACATGTGTGAAAGTAAGCATGAATAATGATAATTAATTTAACCAGTTTGAACTGAAATATATGGGTGTTCTGAATAGTATAGGCTGAAATTTTTACTCTATTTTGATCACTATTAAACACTTCTTGTAAAAATTTCTGTCGTTTAATTTTCATCAAAAACTGAGAATAGAAAAAAAACTTGTATATGTAAAATATATTAAAATTTTAGAAAATTCTACCGTCCCATTTTTTCTAAATTTAGAATAAAGTGGGTAAAAAACAATAAAATTGCTGAATATTTGCTATAAATTACCTCCCTTGGAAGAAATCTGACTTTTACATATTTTCATTATCTTTGAACAGCATTGCAAAAATGGAGGGTAAAATGCACTCATTATAAATAACTGGATGTTGGGTATTTGCTTTCATAACAAAATTAATATTTATTTGCTGTGTGGAATTTTTTTTTACAATTTTAAAATTTTGATATTACCTATTGTAATGATTGTATTTGTTTGCGTAAGTATGAAAAAAGTGAAAAACGGAGTTATCTCCTCCTACCCCAGGTCTACCCCCTTAAGGATGTTCGCTGGTCATGTTTATGTATTTCTGTCAGATTTTCGGATTTCTCTGGATTTATCCATTCAAAAGCTTAATAATTTTTTGCCCGGTGACCCCCATATTTTTTTCCTTAATTTCATTTTATACATCTTTTTGAACATTCTGCCAAAATCTTATTCAGTTGGTGTTATTTTGTCATATTCATTATTGGATAAACATTGTTCTTGTAAACCTATAGAAAATGTAGAGGAGTTCGGTTTCCCGCCATTTTTTGAAACATTTGTATCTCAAAAATTTCATCGGTAACCTATTGATTTTTTTGGCTTGAATTACTTCTTTGTTGATATTCTAACAAAAAAACGCATTTAATTGAAATCCTTGTTATTTTAAAATCGACCAGCGAACATCCTTAAACAAATATAAAGTTGTCATTTTGGTTATTGAATGCAATCAAAAAGGTAGAAGCTCCTGATAAATAAAACAATAACTACATTAAGTTTCGAAGTCACTGTCAATTAAGTTTATACAAATGTTACGCATAAAGATAGGTGGTTTTATGTTGATGACTTGTAATTTTTGACAAAAGCTCATTATGTATTGATACAATGCCAAAGAAATTTAGGTAGAATTAAGTAATCATGAAATAAAATCGCTTCAACCATATTGTACCTTAGAAACTTTAGATATTTTTTTAAAAGGGAACATGAATTTTAGTGTCTAATTTAAAATTTTCAAAGACAAAACAAACTAGTATTTATTAAGACCTTTTCGATCAACCTACCATCTTCTAGGTGTAATCTTTGATTGTAGCAAAATAAATGATGCATAGGATCTAAGTTAAGATGGGTTTAATAACATAACATATAAAGTAGAGAGGATTCAATATTTTTCGACAAGGAATGCCTCAATAGAGAGTTATTATTCTTATATGTTTTTCAGAAGAATATATAAATAGTCTATAAAAAGCAAGTGCAACTGTATTTACTGAGTGCTTGATTAATCAAAGGTAGTTGTTGAAGATTTGTGTAATTACAGGAGAGATGAAAAACAGAAACAAATAAGGTCACTAGAAAATAAATAAAAAATCTAAAAATATGTACATGATGTAAATTGTGTTATATTCTAGGTCTCTGTGAACTTCCTCAGACACTTATTGACTGACATAAAATATATAAATTTGTCTAATACTGTATGAAAGTAAACATATAGAAAATCTAGCAAAAATTTGAATTTCAGAGTTTTACCTTAAACAGGTAATAGAATCAGTTCTTCAGAATCACAATATGTAAAGAAATATTTGTGGCTACTGGTATTTCATCTATATGCTTTTGGATTCTTTTTATTAACTACATAATCTTAAGATTTTTAATCATTTTTTGAATTGCTATCTCTATGACTGGAAAAACCTCAACTTAAAGATATGATCATGAAATTTAAAAAAGCCAAAGCCAATTTCAATTTGAACTCTTTAACACTTGATGAAACAACGGCAGTAGTATAACGAAGGAACAAAGGATTGGTATTTACATAAATAAAAGTCCAAAGACATGGCAAAAACAGAAACACGGGAATCAATGACAGCTACAAAGCACAGAAATAAGAAAAACAATGTAGCAAAAGGTTAGAATATCGGTATAGTCAAATCGGGGAAGACGTGAATCTAGCTGAAAATATCCGCTTTCATTTTGGAAAAATGACGTTATGGTGACGGCCATAGAATTTCTTTAAAAAGAAATTAATATAGGTTAAACAAATAAGTGACAGTGTTTTTGCTCTTTAAAAAATTTCACTTTACAAACTACTTGCTCAACAGTAACGACTCAAGTGTGAAATGCAAACTCCATAGGCCGAAGAGGTAGGTATGTTGCTGCTAAAAAAGGGAAAGTTCACAATTGTGAAGTTTAAATAATCACACGCTTGTCATATAGCTTAGATTTCAAACGTACTGCTTCGATCGTCAATATACAAAATAACATGTTGAAAAGAAGTTGAAGTAAGTGTATCAGTTGTTTCTTTAATTTCAAGCTGATTGGGAAAGATCTGTTAGTTCCTATATGAATTCATTTTTTTTGTTGGGAAACGCGACCTCCAAAATCGACAAAAATATTGTCGATAAAAAATTCTAACATTTTGATTACGTAAGTCTCCGTCCATTTCTTATTCGAATCGGTGTGGTTCTTAATAAAATGTCTTTCCTTACTACTTAAAGGTGTATCTGCGTTCTCCATTTTTACTGCAGAAACATTGATGTATTAAATCTGCAATTACTGTTTTCAGTTTATTGTGTGGCAGGGTTGCGAATCAAAAGTTTGAATGCTCTGGCAATAAGTATGTCTGGTTGAGGACAACTATTCTAAGAGATCTTTTGAATTTTTAAGAAACCACATCTGATTCACGCCGCTAGTAGTGTAAGCTTTATCACAGTAAGTTTTGAGGCAATCTTTGACTGCGATCAAGAAAGTAGTGAGAATATGTGAAGGAAATTTAATGATGCATCTGGATGAGTCTGCACAAAATCTCTGTTTTTATAAAATCTTGTGAAGTTTTGATACCGAGTAGAATGTTTTCATTATCGTCTCTGATGCCAAAAGATACTAAAAACTGAAGCATGATTTTAACAGTCTCGTCCACAGAAAGATACATTGTTAACTTATAACTAGATTTTCTTTCATCTGCGAAATTTGTAAATTTGTTCTTTAGAAGTTTATAGATACTATGCATGTAAATATAAATTATCTCTTCTGATCGAAATCTATTGATTTATACATTTGAATTCATTTCCTTACAATGAATCTACCTTTGTATAGATAAATATACCTGTAAAATATCCTTTCGTAAATTATTGTAAACCTTGACTCAAAATCTATTTGAAAAATACAAAAATAGAGCTATTTAAATCGTAGACGCACTCCGTTCTGGCAGATTTGCAAATTTTATTGATACCATTTCTGTGACAAAACAATATCACGAAGAAAAAGAATTTGTCCTTATATAATGTATAATAAAAAATTAATTCGCCTTTAGTTAATAACAAAAGCAAAAACAAAAAGCAAAATCCTGAAAAAAATATAATGATATTGAACTATAATAAAACACAAGTTTAAAGCTCCTTCGTGAAGGCTAGTGGTTTTAAGCAGAATGATTTTATAAAATGGACAAAACAAAATAGCTATCAAAAATAATTTTGAAAAGTTTGTGATCGCCAAAGGTTAGGAATTCATTGACTGTCATTTAATTTTTTAAGCTTTAGGTAACCGGATGATACCTCCTGGTGACTCTTTACTAGCTCACCTGGTAGCTAATTTTATGGATTTTCTCCAAACAACTAAATACCGAAGTTACTGTGAATTTATTTTCTGCATATGCGCATTTCGACAACTTATGTCTCTTCAGTGCAGATAAAATCTAAACTTTTGGAAGACCATTAACTCAAAGATGTTCAAAAACTGATAGAGAACAAATAACCAATATGATCTAAATGTAAAGCCAAAATCAGCTAAGGAAAGAGCTTTGCATGAGGGCGATACTCCTTAGTTTCAACAAAATTTACAAAAATTTAGATATTCCAAGATTTCAAATAGAATCGGCTTTCCGGTCAGCACCAAAGTACTGACTACTGGGCTGGTGAATACCGTCGGGGACTAACAGTCCACCAGCAGAGGCATCGACCCAGTGGTAACAAACAACTAAATACCGAAGTTACTGTGAATTTATTTTCTGCATATGCGCATTTCGACAACTTATATCTTTTCAGTGCAGATAAAATCTAAACTTTTGGAAGACCATTTACTCAAAGATGTTCAAAAACTGATAGAGAACAATTAACCAATATGATCTAAATGTAAAGCCAAAATCAGCTACGGACAGAGCTTTGTATGAGGGAGATACTCCTTAGTTTCAACAAAATTTCCAAAAAAAAAGATATTGCAAGATTTCAAATATAATCGGCTTTCCGGTCAGCACCAAAGTACTGACTACTGGGCTGGTTAATACCCTCGGGGACTAACAGTCCACCAGCAGAAGGATCGACCCAGTAGTAACAAAAAACTAAATACCGAAGTTACTCTGAATTTATTTTCTGCATATGCGCATTTCGACAACTTATGTCTCTTTGGTGCAGACAAAATCTAAACTTTTGGAAGACCATTAACTCAAAGATGTTTAAAAACTGATAGAGAACAAATAACCAACATGATCTAAATGTAAAGCCAAAATCAGCTAAGGACAGAGATTTGCATGAGGGAGATACTCCTTAGTTTCAACAAAATTTACAAAAATTTAGATATTGCAAGATTTCAAATATAATCGGCTTTCCGGTCAGCACCAAAGTACTGACTACTGGGCTGGTGAATACCGTCGGGGACTAACAGTCCACCAGCAGAGGCATCGACCCAGTGGTAACAAACAACTAAATACCGAAGTTACTGTGAATTTATTTTCTGCATATGCGCATTTCAACAACTTATGTCTCTTCAGCCAAAGGGTTAAATTACTAATGTCAGAAGACAGGAAGTTGGTAGTATAAAAAATCAATTTATTATTGATTATTTTCATGTTAAAATGCATAGCTATAAAATGATGTTTGAAACACTTTAAAAATATCAATCAGAGTTCTATTATATTTACTGTTTTACTCGGTGGGGACAATTTCAGATATTGTGGTTGGCGCAAACATAAATTCGCGAGTTTTCCCAAAAGTGGTTCAGTTTTTAAACTAATATCTCATCTTTGATTTATAAGCGGTACTAAAATGAAACATTCGTTTGATATCAACGATGCTACCATCGCTTACCAACTGCCAACCTGACATTTAAAATTGCAACATTTGCTCGAGAGTTCAGTGTTAAGCTAAAAACATTGGTAGCGGACTTTTTGGATTTATGATCGTTATTAAATCATTCATTTGTTTGAAGACCATCGTGCCAAGTTAATACCAGTTTACAGCATCCGTCACACTTTAAGTGGGTCAATCAAGGGTAAAGTCAAAATAGGTTATGTATAATCCCGAAAGACGTTAATCTAGCCGACAATGTCTCTTCTCATTTTTGAAACCCAGATCTGATATCTATTTATGATGTGCTGACGGCCATAGAATTTCTGCAGTAATGAAAGTACCAAAGGCTGAACATATCCCTGGCATAGCAGTTTCTTGGATAGTGTTTTTGCTCTTTTATAAAAGTCACTTTATAAAATACAATTTCTGCAGTAAGGAAACAATTGTAAAATACACACCCCAAACGCTGGAGAGGTAGGTATATTGCTTTTAAGAAAGGAAATGTTTTCAAGTTGTTCATGTTATTGAATGGCTTTCAAAATTTAACCATTTTCCATAATGTACTGTGTTATACTATTTTCCCATTTGATAGCCATGTCGGATTTGTGATCGGTATAAATATATAAGATATTGTAGATGATTATTATGTACATGTTTAGATGATATCTACTTCATTTACGTAAAACGGTTTTCGGGAATAGGCATAGGGAATCGATTATGAATCGAAAATTTAAAAATTCTTATTAACATGACTAAGAACAAATTTCTTATAACAATTTTTGTGTCCACACAGAAGTAGGGGCTACTGTGTGGTGAATACCCTCGGGGGAAAATCCTACCTTCAGGGGAATCGACCTTGTATTATACATCACAAATACCAAAGTTTTGTTTAGAAACAGTTTGCTACCGAGACTTATGCTGTACAAAAGTTGTAGTTGATACTGTTTTGTATCGATTTCAGTTTTAGGAATTTAATTTTCGTACAAGTATATCTAACACCATTGAATTGTTTTATTAAATGTACCAATTTTACAAGTAAGTGACGACAACTGCCTTTGTTATGTTTTTTTTATACGCCCGTCTAATGACGGATGTATTATGGTATACCGATGTCCGATTGTCCGTCCGTCCGTATGTCCGTCTGTCTGTCTATCTGTCCGTCCGTTTCATATGTCGCACTCTAACTTGACAAACGTTTTGCCGATTCACCTCAAACTTTGTATAGGTATTTGATATGATTGCCTCATGATCTGTATACTTTTTCGTGAAATTTCGATTTTTCTTGCAAGAGTAATGGGACTTTATTCGTCAATTTTAAGGCAATTTTTTACATGTCGCGCTCTAACTTTACAACCCTAAGGCCAATTCACTTCAAACTTTGTAGATGTATTTGGTATGATGGCCTTAGGATCTGTATACTTTATCGTGAAATTTCGAGTTTTCTTACAAGAGTTATGGGACTTTATTCGTCAATTTTTAGGCATTTTTTTGCATGTCGCGCTCTAACTCGACAATCCTTTTGCCAATTCACTTCAAACTTTGTAGAGGTATTGGATATGATGGGTGCCTCACGATCTGTATACTTTTTCGTGAAATTTGGATTTTTCTTACAAGAGTTATGGGACTTAATTCGTCAATTTTAAGGCAATTTTTTGCATGTCGCCCTCTAACTTGACAACCCTTTGGCCAATTCACTTCAAACTTTGTAGATGTATTGGGTATGATGGCCTCACAATCTGTGTACTTTTTTGCGAAATTTTGATTTTTCTTGAAAGAGTTATAGTACTTTATTTGTCAAATTTAAGGCAATTGTTACATGTCGCACTCTTACATGTAAGTACTTTGATCGCTCACTTTAAACTTTGCAGATTGATTTGTTAAAGAGATATCAAGCTCAATTAGGCAGTTTTAGGTGCTTCTTAATTGAGAATCCTTTACCTAAATCACTAAAAGTTTTGAAGGGGTGACGACGGGCGTATCATGCGACTTGACGCAGCTGTTTATTAAATTTTGTGTTTTATTCTAAATTGAGCTAATGAATAGGGTTGATTTACTGAAAGTGTTTCCAGAAACACGTTCTTTGCATTTCACTTTTTACTCTAAATATGAAAAAGAAGGGAAATGGGGTAAAAGTCAAGGAGACAACATAAAATTCACAGATTAAAACGACCCAATACAAAGCATCTAGGGGTCACCGTACGGTTTTCAACACAGTGAGGAAACAAGCCCTAAATGGCCCCAAAAGGTTAAAAAGTGAATAAATCAATGGAGATAAACCGCATCCAATAACCTGATCATCAAGAAACTTAAATTTTATTAGATGACTAGGACAAGCCAATGACCACCATATACCTGACTTGAGACAGGCGCAAAAATTGAGGTGCGGTTAATCTCNTTTTCCCCCCCCCCCCCCCGCCCTTCCCACCTATGTGCAGTGAATTGCCTAAATAAATACACAAAAAGACTCGCAGTAAAACTTATCAACTTATCAAGACAAGTACCCTTGCAATGAAGGACATAAAGCATGAGGACAATACACACGGGTACTGTCCGGACAAATGTTCGCAATTACTGACAGGCTAGTTAAGGACACAATTTCCGTTCACTATGATATCAAGCCTTCCCACATATGAAACTTCAATTGCAATACTTCTAAATAGATTTAGTATAATAACATCTATAATTGTGAAAGAAGAACATAATAGAGTGCAATGCTAAATACTGCCAATATGAAAAATTGTTTAAATTTTAGTTATGGTGTAAAGCATTTTGCAGAAATTCTTAACAAAATGCAAAATGCGAAATTGTGAATGAAAAACAACAACAATCTGGCATCTAGCAAATTCATAAATTCGCTCTGCTTAGATTAATACATTTGTCATTATTTACCACTTTGTGCAAATTGTTCTTGAATCATAGTAGAAAAGATAACAGGAAACACAAGCAATGGCTGAAAGTCAATATCGCATGCAACAAAGTACAAAGGAACTGCAAAATAAAAAAACACCAATCGGAAAAGACAGACGTTATCAAAGATAGGAGCTCTGGATAGTTAGACTTAGTGCCGGCACTGTAAAAAAAGGGTATGGTTAAACTTGTTTGTTGTTAGCCAAACTTCCTCTTTCTCTATTTTATATTAAACATACAAATAAAGCCTACAATAAATAAAACAAAAAAAGAAAACAAAAACAAAAAAAAACAAAAAAACAAAAAAAAACAAAAACAAAAACAAAAAAAAGCAAAAAATTAAAAGACATCTATCTTCGAAAGGCAAGAGTAAGACAACGTTATTTAGAAAGATAGGTTAAGGAGTGCTCGCCGTTTAACTATCTGCTAGATCAAGTGTCTTATCTGTTGTTAAAACACTATTGCAGTAAAGCAGAAAAACAAACTCAAAAGTTCAATTTAATAACGCATTTTGATATTTTATACCGTCATATTTATCACAACAATGATTAAATTATGTGAAAACTACAATTTCGGTAGATTTATTTTTAAGGTTAGAATTTATCAACAACAATAAACCGCTACATTTGTCTTATTTAATCTGAACTGATGAGTGTAAGCCAAATTGATTGTTTTCGAATAATATGAAATGAAATGCTTTGAATAATTTTTGAAATGGGTGTAAATGAACGGCATATATTTTTCATTACATTAGCAATACGAATTCATACATTTCATGATAACCGCATGATGAAGACCAACAATGAAAGCGTTATTTCATTGCTTGGTTTTACCATGTATTTGTAGAGAACCTGTCTCATGTGCTTTAACTCCATCATATCTTTTCCTTTTAATTCTCTTTAAAATTGCGCAATATCGAAATACATTAGTAGTGTAAATATATTGTCCATCCACCAGAGTCGTTACATTAGTTCCTGAAAACCACTGACTCTAGAAACAAATGATTATGCAGAACAGTAAAACATAAAAATTATGTAACTTTAAGAGAAGTCAAATAAATGCAAAGTTATGTTAAGGTTTTTAGATATATGGATATTCAAACATTTCACACTCTTACATAACGTTTGCGCATCTTTGTAAATCGAAGGTTTAATGAAGGTTTTATGAAGAGTAAAATCAAGAGTGCTGTGCGGCAGTTCGTGTAAGCATAAATAAACAAACGAGTTAAAATTCTTGTCGAACTGCGATAAAAGGTAAAACAAAAAATAATATATACACATATCAAAACATAAAAGATTAAAAAACAAGCAGTCTCTGAGAATTTTTACTCGTTTGTTACTTTTATGAAGAGTACATGTCAGAGTATTTTTCCTTGAATCTTATCTTGTGCCAGCGGGAATGCTTGTTATATGTTTCTTTAAAATTTTTCAATAAACAAGGAAAGGATACGGAGAAAATGCACACAAAAGGAAGAAACGATGTCTGTACATATACATGGTGAAAACCAGCAATTAATTAATGATTTCATTGTTATCGTTTCTTCTTAAGATCTCTATGATTGATTCTACATGTGCAAGGAGTTTTGATTACCCTTGAAGTAAGTTTAAACAACCCCTAGCTCACGTTTGATCGACATTTGATTATTGCAAAAGGTCGTACAACACTACATTCATGCTTCGTTTTTTTTTCTCATGGATGTGGGTTATCAAGAACCATAAATTTGAAACAAAATCAAATCCTCTTTTAATTTGCTGGATGGTGAACTTGGAGAAAAGTGATAGAACATATCTCTAGGCTTCTTGATAGTTATTGCAAATGTGAAAATGAAGATACTATAAAATCTGTGTATCAATAAGTTTCCTAAAAGTATAATATATTTGGGATGTAGAACTGGCCACATATACAAATGCAGTATTGTTACAATATTTAAACAATAATTCAAGCCCCCAATTAAAGACTTTCGCACTCCTTTTTTGCAGGAAGCATCATTATCCTGAAAGTAGGCCGCCACGTTGCAATGATTTTAACCGGCTTGACAATGTTTTAAATGGTAAGTAGTACATATGCATATTCATGTCACCCCAGACACAGTCAGGATGACATGTTATTATTCTACGTTTCTTCTGGTTATTATTATGTCACCCCAGACTTTGGCGGGGTGACATGTTGTTATCCCACGTTTCTTCTGATTATTATTATTATTATTATTATGTCACCCCAGACGAGTCGGGGTGACATGTTGTTATTCTACGTTTCTTCTGATTATTATTCTTCTTCTTTTTCTTCTTCCAATAATTCTTGTCTGAGCGATTATTTTGAAATGACTGGACCAATTGATTTCAAATTTTGCACAAAGTAGGAACACCCTCTAAGTTGTATGCTGTGCGCTTAAAATTTTCAAAATGGCCGCAATTTTCAAAGATGACCGCCGAAATAAGTCAAAATTTCAACGTGGTCAAATTTGAACGAAAATTGATTTCTATGTAGATTTTGAGGCTGCGAATAAGGTGGAATCATCGAAAGGGGAGTCTGGGGTGACATCGGCTATTGCTTGCAATTGCAAATCTATTTATATCACCCCAGACGAGTCGGGCTGACATGTTGTTATTCTACGTTTCTTCTGATTATTATGTCACCCCAGACTTTGTCGGGGTGACATGTTGTTATTCTACGTTTCTTCTGGTTATCATTACTATTATTATGTCACCCCAGACTTTGTCGGGGTGACATGTTGTTATTCTACGTTTCTTCTGATTATTATTATTCTTTTTATCTTTCTTATTCTTCCAATAATTGTTGGGTGAGTGATTATTTTGAAATGGCTGGACCAACGTTTTCAAACATGGTACAAAGTTGGATCACCATCTGAAGTTGTATGCTGTGTGTTTAAAATTTTCAGAATGGCCGCTATTTCTAAGATGGCCGCCAAAATATGTCAAAATTTCAACATTGTCGGAATTAGATGAAATTGATTTCTAGGTAGATTTTAACGCTACAAACAATAAGGAATCATCGAATAAGTTGTCTGGGGTGACATCGGCTATTGCTTGTAATTGCAAATCTAGTTATTATTATCATTCTTCCAATAATTTTTGCCGCCGTGCGCGGTCCCGGCTGAAGAATAGGCCCGCAGCATCCTCTGAGCTTGGAGTATGAGCCATCCTAACAGAGGACCCCGAGGGAACCCCGGGATATAGAAATAGGACCCAGTATCTCCGGCTTGCGGGGTGTGACCCCTCCTAAACGGAGGCTGACCCCGAGGGTCCCGGGATATAGAAATAGGACCCATTCCGTGGTTGTGCGGGATTAATAAATACACAACCAATCTTTCGGATGGGATGTAAACTCAGGTCCATGTGTTGGAAGAAATGCCACGCTTCCTGCACGTTAAAGAACCCTTGTAGCAAGCTCTTTTTGGGGTGGTCCGTAGGTGATCGGCTACAAGGCTAAATTCCCCGCCCTTGACGATTTCACCCTACTTTTCCAGTTGCAGTCAGAATTTCCCGTCCCATGGCCATTTCCATACCCCAAAGTGAATATTTATCAACAAACTTGTTCTCGTCTTGATATAGCTGAAATATTGCTGAGTAGACGTTAAACAATATTCAATCAATCAATCAATCCAATAATTTTTGATCGAGCGATTATTTTGTAATGGCTGGACCTATTGCTTTCAAACTTGGCACAAAGTTAGATCACCATCTGAAATTAAATGCTATGAGTTTTAAATTTTCAAAATGGCCGCCATTTTCAAGATGGCCGCCAAAGTACGTCAAAATTTCATCTTTGTCGAAATTGGACGAAAATTGATTTCTAGGTAGATTTTGACGCTGCGAATAAGATGGTACAATCGAATGGGAAGTCTTGGGTGACATCGTCTATTGCTTGCAATTGCAAATCTGGTTATTAAGGTCTTTCCCACTACAGTGGAAAGACCTTATTGTATTTCTTCTGATTATTATTATTATTATTATTACTATACTTTTTTTTCTGCCGGCCATAGCGAAAAAGTGTCGCGACATAACAATTTGATACTTGGTAAATTTAATCGACTTAGGAAGGGGACGAAGCCACTGACCCTGTGAAACCGATCTATTTTTAGTAACATAGTTATCTCCCTTAAGACCGAAAATCTTGTTATCATGTTTGCCCATAAACCGTAACCGATATAAAAAAAAACTGAGGTGGGGAAAATGTTGGACTCATCCTCAGGATGATTTGTCAAGCAAAAAAAAATTTTGGGGGTCGCGACCCCGGTTACGCGTTTTTTACCCCTAAATATGCAAATTTCTCAAAGTTGTCGGATTTTGATGAAATTTGGTTTCCAGGTCGCATTCATGGCCCTTATTACAAAAAGGGGGTCAAAAAATTTTTTGGCCGCTATTTTCAAAATGGCTGCCATTCGAATTTTTTTTATCGCAATATCTTGGAAACGATAAAAAATGTATGAAAACATTGTGTTTCAAAAATATTCCTCTCATTAAGATCTGCATTTATGGCTGGCCAAAAAATTATTTTGTCGGCCATTTTTTAAAATGGCGGCTATTTCAAATTTTGTTATCGCGATATCTCGGAAACGATTAAAAATTTATGAAAACAATGTGTTGCAAAATACTCCTCTCATCAAGATCTACATTAATGGCTGGCCAAAACAATTTTCGTTGGCCATTTTGTAAATGGCGGCTATTTGAAATTTTGTTATCACGATATCTTGGAAACGATAAGAAATTTATGAAAACATTGTGTTGCAAAAGTACTCCTCTTATTAAGATATACATTTATGTCAGGCCAAAAAAAAATTTCATCCGCCATTTGCAAAATGGCCGCCATTTGAAATTTTGTTATCGCGATATCTCGGAAACGATAAAAAAATTATGAAAACATTGTGTTGCAAAAATACTCCTCTCATAAAGATCTACATTTCTGGTTGGTCAAAAAAAAATTTTCGTCCGCCATTTTCAAAATGGCCGCCATTCGAAATTTTGTTATCGCGATATCTCGGAAACAATAAAAAATTTATGAAAACATTATATTGCAAAAATACTCCTCTTTTTGTGATCTACATTTAATTCAATAGAACAAAACCTCTGCGATGAACCGTTTTTGAGTTATAGCCCTTGACGCATTTCGGTAAATCGGTTTTTTTGCGAATAACTTTTAAACGCGCACAGATAATATTGTAAACATAGATGTTTAAAATGATCAGCATGAAAAGACCTTCAATTTGAGTACCAGGTTGAAGGTTATCGATGACCTTTGACTTTGACCTCCGACCTTGTTATCAGATGAACTCGGAAACCGTAACAGATGGCTGAAAAAGTATATCAGCAAAAATGTTCACCATGTCAAGGGCTACAATTGTTTCATTTGACCGAAGCTCTCCGATGACTCCTTTAAGAGTTATTGTCCTTGACGTGTTTTGGAAAAAGCTTTTTTGCGTATAACTTTTGACCCTTTACAGATAGTATGTTCATGTAACATATCAAATTATTCAGTAAGAAGAGACCTTCAATTTGATCCCAAGGTCAAGGTCATCAAGGTCATCGGTCAAGGTCATAGCCACATTTTAGGGTTTTTTATAGTAAAATCTCTAAAACGATTTGAAATGGCTACTCTAATATATTGGAGACAATGTGCGTCTCATCAACATGATTTTAAACATGTGACATAACAAAACATAACATTGACTGGGAAAGACCTTGCAATTGTTCTCTGAACAATTGTCCTTTTAATTCTTCTTCTTCTTCTTCTTCTTCTTCTTCTTCTTCTTCTTCTTATTATTATTATTATTCCAATAATTTTTGTCCGAAGGATTATTTTGAAATGGCTTGATGTAATGAAATGAAACTTGGTATTAAGTTAGATCAACATAAGGAGAAGATTTTTTTGCAAAAAAAAATCAAAATGGCCGCCATTTCCAAGATGGCGGCCAAAATACGACAAAATTTCAACTTTGTCATAATTCAGCGAAAATTGATTTCTAGGTAGATTTTGAGGTTGCGAACAAGATGGGATCATCGAATATGTTGTCTGAGGTGACATCGGCTGTTGCTTGCATCCTGTTATTCTACATTTCTTCTGTTTATAATTCTTATTATTATAATTATTCCAATTATTTTGTCCAAGCGATTGTTTTGTAATGGCTGGATGGAATGATTTCAAATTGGCATAAAGTTGGATCACCGTCTGATGTTATATGCTGTGCACTTAAAATGTTCAAAATGGTCCCCATTTCAAAGATGGCCGTTGAAATACGTCAAAATTTCAACATTGTTGGATTTCAACGAAAAATGATTTCTAGGTAGATTTTGACGCTGCGAATAATGTGGAATCATTGAATGTGGAGTCTGAAATGACATCCGCTATTGCTTGCAATTGCAAATCTAGTTATTATTCTTATTCTTCAAATAATTTTTGTCCGAGCGATTATTCGGAAGTGGCAGGACCAATTGATTTCAAACTTTGCACATTGTTGGAGCATCATCTGAAGTTGTATGCTGTGCGTTTAAAATTTTCAAAATGACCGCCATTTCCAAGATAGCCACCAAAATACGTCAAAATTTCAACATTGCCCGAATTCAACAAAAATTGATGTCTAGGTAGAATTTGAGGCTGCAAACAAGATGGAATCATCGAATTAGTTGTCTGGGGGTGACATCGGCTATTGCTTGCAATTGAAAATCTAGTTATTATGTCTCCCAAACGAAGTTTTTGGAGACTTATTGTTTTTGCTGCGTTTCTTATTATTCTTATTATTATTTTTTTTTCCTTCTTCCGTATTCCACCTCCAAATTGTCTGCACGATTTCTCAGAGACCAGTGATCTAAACTTCATGAAACTTCATGAAATAACAGATATGGATCCAAAGTTGATCCTTAAGTTCTTGAAATTTCCAAAATGGCGACCGTTGCCATGGAAATGGTAAAAAAGTCGGGAAAATCAAAGTGCTCTGAATTGGATGAAATTTACAGAAGGGTTACCTTACATATGTAGAATTGGGTTCCTCTCTTTAAGAGTTCAAAATGGCGACTGTTTCCATGGTAACGATAAAAAATGCGGGAAAACCAAATGCTCAGCATTGGATGTACTTTTATAGGAAGGCTGCCTTACATGTGTAGAATTTGTTTCTGGTCTCCAAGACTTCAAAATGGCGACCGTTGCCATGGAAACGGCAATAAAGACGGGAAAATCAAATGCTCAGCATTGGATGAAATTTTACCGAAAGGTTGCCTAGCATTTGTAGAATTTGGCAACGACTTCAAAATTGCGACTGTTGCCATGGAAACAGTAAAAAGGCGGAAAAATACAAAGTGCTCAGGATTGAATGAATTTTGCCAGGTAGGTAGTTTTAAATCTGTGCGTCTCATCTAAAACCTTTGAATTCTGATATGGGAGTTCGTTTTGGAGACTTCTTGTGTTTGCATCTAAACACAGTTAATACTAGTTATTATACTTCTCCTTCCAATAATTCTTGTCCGAGGGATTATTTTCAAATGGCTAAAGTTAAGGACTTAAAACCTGGCACAACATTGGATCACCATCTGAAGTTGTATGCTGTGCGTTTGAAAATTTCAAAATGGCCGCCATTTCCAAGATGACCGCCGAAATACGTCAGAAGTTCAACATTGTCGGATTTCAACGAAAATTGATTTCTAGGTAGATTTTGAGACTGCGAATAAGATGGAATCATCGAATGGGGAGTCTGGAGTGACATCGACTATTGCTTGCAATTGCAAATATAGATTTGATTGTTATTTAAGGTAGATAGACAGTAATATTCATATCCATAAGAATTTTTTATCCATTAGAATTTGATGTATTTTTGTGAACAGATAGTTAATGATATAATTTATTGATAACAATTAATAAATGTTTATGTCACCATGCTGTTAATAGAGATATTTTACAAAGATTTCGGATTAAATATTATTTACTGGAAAAGGGAGTTACATATAATTCGCAGCAAAGTAAGCGAAATATGACGTGTTACATCTGTCATTCAATGATGACGTCACAAAGGAATAGCCGTCAAATTAATGTTTCGGCCTAAAATGCTAGGCTACCCCGTATATGACTCTTTATTTTTCTAATGCTTGATTGAATTGCACAGCGCAACATTGTCTATCTACCTTAAGAGACTTTGTTTCATAATAAAAATAGCTTACACTAAACCCCAGGTTTTACAGCAAAATGCCACAACTGTGTCCTGAAAGTGTATGCAATTTACTCTTTTTATAACATAGAACAAATTCTTTTTATTCCTATGTTCTTTTATATATCTTGATATTAGTTTTTTTCAAGTCGTAATAAAAAAAAATCAAACTTTTTCTTATTAATTCATATTGTGTGATATATTGGTGTGTTCTTTCTGTGAATGACGTTTCTCTTATTATTAACATATTTATAAATTATTATTTTGATATTAAAACAATGAATTTGTATTTAGTAAATGAACATGATACAGTCACTACAAGTACATGGTAAAACAGGGAAACGGGTCCAAATACAAAACAGTTATTTCCTAGACCACCTATGAATGCATATAGAAAACATAAAAATTTAAAACATTATTTAACATCATCTACACTTTCTACTCTTTCTCAAAACTGCTATAAACTTTATTATAATTTAAAAGGGATATAAAGATATTAACGTATTTTTGTAAATTAGATATACAGATGAACCACCGCGCGGGTGTCAGACCCCATTCTTGATAATCTATCAAACTGAATTTACTTAAAATTTTGAAAAATTGGGCTCGGGTCTCTGATCAGAATACGGCCTTGATCAATAGTTTATATTTTACTGACCGTATTGATCTAAACGAGTATTCGAAACATCTGATATACTAAAATAAATCTGCAAAGATGGTTTATGGAAACGTCTTTATAATTCAAAATCATAACCAATCTATATGATTGGAACAAGCGTGTCAGTGGAGCGAATTGGCTTCACATAGATTGGCTATGGGCTCAAGTTTTTATTGATGTTTCATAATTGATCTTCAAAAAACTTTCAGCAATTAGCTTCGGTTATATCTTATTGCTCATAGCACCAATTTATGCGGAATTAACCGCTAGAGGTCAACCGATCCCCATTTCTTCTTGCTCATAGATACGTGGTCAATAAGAAATAAAAAAAATAATGGCAAAGTGATCTTAAAACAAAATTCAACAAGAAAAGAAAGACCAAAGAAGACTGACATATGTTATAACTACATCCACATCAGTAACTATCAGTAACTAACAGTTTGGACTAATTGTTTTGATTTTTTTCAGGATGTATAGGGTTACTGACTTTTTTTGACTGTTTTTATGGCTCCTTATTTCATTTCAACACAAGGCGAATTTATTATTATAGTGAGTATTACAACGATTCTCGTGCAATGCATTTCAATATATATGTTTTACACTGAACAAAGAAATGATGTGGAGCATATGTACATGAGAAAAAGTCTCTACAAATACACAGTAGAACCAAGCAATGGAACAACGCTTTTATTGTTTTTTTTTGTTTTTTTTCAACTTGAAATCATAATTTCCTCGTATATATTATAATAAATCATTAAGAGTTTTGTCACCTTACAAATATTCAACTTTTCATAGTCCAATTACAACTTATGTTTTATACATTTCATATAGCAAAAAAAAAAAAAAGATTAAGAAAGGTAATATTTTATTTACTTTTAGTATACTATTTCATTTTTATGTTATAAGTAGCATTTTGTCTTTTAGATGAAATAGTAATTCTCGGTACGTAAATGAAACCAGAAATTATTTCTGAAATTAAAGATATTGTCTACGACAGATATACTACACCAATAATAAATAAATTCAAACGTGTAAAATGTCAGTGATTGTTTTGGTCATTGATTAACCAAGGTTGATTGACTTAATTTGTTTTTTAAATTATCATTAATGCGCATCTTCGGATCTAATATAAATGGCACAATGCAAAATTAACGGGAATAAAACTGCCCCCTTATGCTTTTCAACAAAACTGACCTATATTCCATACACATTTCTTAGATAATATCATAAAGAGTTTATAAACCAATTTAAAATGAAATATATGCTACGATGAAAAAAACATGTATACTGTATGCTTAAATTTCTAATTGATAATATATTTGTCACATTTTAGGTGGTATATAGCCACAGCAAGTTGGAATACCAATGGGCATTAATTGTGCACCTCTCCTCGCAAACTTGTTTTGATATTCTTACGATACTGATGTCTTCAGAGACACGTGAAAAATCGTAAAATAAAAGATGCTAGATTCTTCAATATAACGTATAGATATATGATGATGTTCTTTCTATCAATATATCCATTTTTTGTCGACTAACGGATGACAGCAATCCTAATTACACTTTGCCACTTTATTTTATGTTTTTTTTTGACGATCCCATCTTAATGAGTGCGAAGCATGGATGTAGCATTTATCGACATCTAGAAACTTAATTATGTTAAAACTTGTTCTAGACATCTTTAACTTGCTATGAGGCATGATCAATGCTCATTGTTGAAGGCCTCATGGTCATTTCAAGATTAAAAACAACATTAAAACATTCTTCTTTTGTTTGGATCTACCATATATTTATATAGACTTTGTCTCATTTGCATTTACTCAATATCCTTTCATTGTTTATGTAGTCTTGGCTACTGATCAATCATAAAAACACATATAGAAATAGCGAGCGAAAGTTCGTAAATATTATATATTTTATCTTGACAAATAATTACGGAATGTATGCGCATTTGAGAATTACAACTTGTGTACTTAAGCAGATATCTTTTACAGATCGGTAATGAATATTCATTGAATATCATTTTATAACACAAATTCCAACAACAGATAGATTTCAACATAGATTTGTAATTTTATTATGTGTCCTGTTTTGTTCTCTCATGCGAAGATAGCTGAACTATTTCTGCCGTTCTCTTAACTCGCAATACAGTCAAGCCCCGAGACGGGGGACCATTTCACTATTCACATATCTAACTTTAGTCGCGTCTGGCTTTTATATTTATTTCATAACCAATGTATTGGTGTAAATGCTCATGTATATGGAGGAGATAAACTACCTCCAATCTTGGCTATTATTAATCAGACATCATATAAATTGCATGCTAGCAATGTGTTCTGCATGAGTAAACTTTTCTCAACAGATAACTACAAATCGACTAAAATTCAATACTGATTTATATTTCTTTAATCAAAATGCCCTGTACTTGCCTCTTAAAAATTGACGCTACCCGTTTCGAGGTATTTCAACATCATATTTTTACTGGCTGTGTGACGGGTGCCTAGCGTTGAGCAGATCATGCTTGCCCTTCCAGAGCACCTGATGATACCTCAGTTTTATAAATGTACACACCGCTAGTGCTTTAGTTTGATGGCGTTCTTGTTTATTTTTGTTTATTTGTTTTGTCTTTGTCATACTGTCTCAATTCGTGTGGATATGAATTGTCGTCAATTTGGATTAATGATTTTAGAATTATCCCTTTCATCGTTCTTGCTGTTGATATATTCGATTCATTTCTTTGATAACATTAGTGTCTCGAACTGCAACAACTCGAACACCATGATGTGTGGAACCCTTTTTCTAGACCCTTTGTTCTGATTTAATCACAGTTCGACCTCGATAGCTCGAACAACCCTTTATCTCGAACTGTTTCATATGTCCCTTGGGTGTTCGAGCTATCGAAATTCGGTTGTATAATGAAAAATGATGATTTCATTTGGGGTTATAATGGAACTAAGGAAGGTTTTAAACTTAATTTTCTTTTTAATCATGTTCTTGTTTCAGCACTTATCATAACAACCTTTGCCATTGTTTTATTATTATTTGAAAGGGACTCTGAATGTTTTGATTTCAGCAGTATTATTACCTTGATTATAAGGGAAACCAACTGCCTAATTTGTTTTAATTGTGGTCGAATATGGGTTGTTATAGATGAGGTAGCTCTCAGTTTCCATGAAAAGAAGACCAGAAAACTGAAATTATGCTACACCTCTTATTGAAAATTTCAGCAATATGCATAAACAAGTTAATTAAGGGAACATCTGCCCAGATTTTTTAAGGGGGCTCAAAATGTTTTTTTTTTTTTTTTTTTTTTTTTTTTTTTTCAGCAATGTGTATTGCCAAGATCAGAAGGAGAACCCCTGCCCAAAAGTTTTATGAATGGGGTCTGATATGGATTGTACTTGATAGTGGAGCTGTTACTTATCATGGACATTCAACAAGAAAACTGCAGATTTAGAAAATAAAGTGCTCTGTTGAATTTAATGTTTTTGAAGGAATATGTACACATTAATTGAATAAGAAGAAGCTCCGCCCAAATATATTTCGATAGGCACCTTCAAATATGAAAATTTCAGTAGAATTTAATACCTTAATCGTCAAGAAAAAGCCTTCCTTATTTATTCTTGCTAGATGATCTGAAATGGATCCAGTATATTACGCACTCAAACACATTCAAAGATCTACTCAGAAAACGTTTTGTCAAATTAAAACACATTAGTACTTTGATAGTACCTTCTAATAAAGGTATCCGTGAGGTCAACTACTCAACAAATATGACTTCCAGCAGTAGAAAAGTTTAACATTTTTCCCTTTTGAAATCAAATGCAAAGATCTAAGAAATTACTAGTACAATAATTATTAGAACCAAACTTGGTCTTTACATTTGTCCCCTACGAGAAAAATTAATTTAAATGGCCACCAGCCTGGACATACAATAAATTCGATTCCATTAAAAGAATTAGATATCTGAAACCACTGACCAAATGTATACCAAACTTGATTACAAAAGCATTTTCGAGGCCCAATTCAACATTTGCATTATGTATGTCTGCATCCAATACAGGTGGCCTCAGAGAAGGAATTTTATTTCTGAACCCTATTTCAAACGCCATTCATCTCTTATTATCAGCCATGTTCCAGGTGAACGATACAGTCTCTTTAGATCCTCTTGTTTTGCCTTAAGATAAAATTGATCACTATGATTCCAATTTATATAAATATCATTTTTAAAATTCTGACTGGTTTGGAGTATACCATTAAAAGTTGCTTAAGGTTCACTAACATTTCAATATGAGCTAAACTTCTAATGTTTTACTAATTATTCTTCTAGAATTTATAAAATTACTGTGTTTTTACCATGAAAAAGTCACAAAGTTAACTTTGCATACCCTGAGCATGCACATAAAGAGATTATTTAAACAAATCAGATGCGAAATGGATGTTAATAATCAGTTAACAAGTTTCTTTGAAATATGCGCTCTCTTCTGATAAATAATATTGTTAGCAACTGAAGACTCATATTATTAAGACCAACACACATAAATTATAGAAAATTTTGTTTAAGGATGTACTCTGGTCAGGAGACAAAGTTTTAAAGTATTGAACTATTTTTCAAACCTTCATTTTTTTTCAATTGTCTTACCCCATAAATTCAATATATAAAGAAAAACTCATAGGTCGCTGTGCAAATTATTTTGCTAAAGATGTTTGAAAGTGTCTTATTTTAGCATTTTTGTTTTGGCATTTTGCCCATTTTTGACTATTTTCATGGAAAAATCTAGCGTAGAGTATTAAACTTCTTCTCATACTTTCTGAAAGCTGTAAATAGAAGGAATGAACAGATTCAACCCCTAAAATCATATGTTTTTGTTGGTATAAGAAAGTTTTGTGCCATTTTCATGCTTTTTAGGGGTAATTTCAGCATTTCCATATCTCTCTAAAAATGTAGATTGTCTAAATTTTTTTTAAACATCTAATGCTTTACACATTATTTGTTTTGTGATTTCTTATTGCAAAAATAACACTTTTTTGAAAGGCAAAAATAAATCTTAAGTGCATATTTTTTTTTCATAAAAAAGGCTTTTTCTAACCCAACTCCTATTTAGTGAAAATTTCACATGGACACAACAGCCAATTAGGGCATAAATCTATACTTTGAAATTTCTCTGAAACTACTTGATAGAAATGAATAATTTTTTTACATAATTTAGATATGAATATATATTTTGTTAATTAATTGCTATTGTACGTAAAATATAAATAACTTTAAAATGATTTCCAAACAAGATTTAAACGAGATCGAAATATGACAAGAATACATTCTTAAAACTGAGGAGTATCTCCCTTTTGCGCATGCAAAGCATTGTCCTAAGCAGATTTTGCCATTTATATTTAGATGTAATGGATGATTTGTTCTGTATCAGTTTTTACACGTATTTCGGTTTACAAACTTCCAAATGATTTGATTTTATCTGCAATGAAGAGACATAAGATGTCGAAATGCACATATGCAGACACAAAAATTCCAGTTACTTCGCTATTTTGATAAGAAGAAAACGGTATTTTTTAATATAAATATACGCCTTGAATTGGTGTCAGGGTATTCATTAATCAGTATGAATACAGTTTGGCCTCCTACTTTGATGTTTTTGGTAATGAATGCTCCCTTCTTTTTTTTTCACTAATTTTGTATTATTGCTTACTATATTATTTGAATGAAATACTGTTTATGAGAGGTTACTCCTTGAAACACGTGTAAAGCATAACAAAATTTACTGTTTATTATGCAACTTCGCTATTTTAGTATTTTAAATGATATTTGTTTACAGAAATTATCAGGTATTGTCAATACTGAAATTTAATAGCGACAGAACTTGTTGCCGCATTTATTTCCCGTACATTAGTATCATTTATACTATTGTTCGAAAAGTTACCTAGTTTTTGGACACCAAAGTCGTGGCAATTTTGTTGTAGAAAATTTCATTTTTCTGAAAAACTTTTTTGTAAATGCAATCGACGGCATTTGTTGTTACATAAAATTAAATTGATATGTTACTCTGTAAAACTGCGTGTAGATTCACAAAAGTGGTATTAAGAACTTCGTTAATAGCTGAAATGACATGTTTTTCAAATAAAATTTTGTTTTAAGTTAACATCTAAACGCTTCGAAACAGTTTGAATTATTTTGGATGAAAATCATTTACAATCTGTCTATACTGCAATTACATCAATATGAAATAAGATAGTAATTTAGATCACGTTTGGTCAGATTTGACCTTCAAACTAAGCATCGGTTCGCCGGATATTGTCATTTCTACTCAACGTAGTTAATTATGGTAGTTAAAGCATTGCAATTGCTATTTACCATTTTAACAAAAATTAAACATTATTTTAATGCATATTCTCAGCACAGTAAACATGCGAAGGCGCAAACATATTTAAAAAAGTTAACTTTGAAATAAACTTAAACCATGCAGGCATTTTTAGTGGTTTCTAAATAATCGCCAAATGTAATTTTACTTCAGGAAGCTTAGGAAAAGCTTTATGTTTGAGTATTATTAAAACATTTTCAAAAAGTAAGATTCTGTCGTGTTTTATAGATAATTTTTTGCTCATAATTTGTTCTGCAAGTCAAATTCATTGATGTATCGTAGACTTTTCCTTGTGATCCAATCTATTGTGTATATATATTGCAAGCGTACTAAAAAACTTAGAGAGACTTCTGTTACGGCACATATTGTCGCCCCTGCACATATTGTCGCCGGCGAAAATATATGCTGACAAGGTCTGCACATATTGTCGCCAGCGCCAATATGTGCAGGGGCGACAATATGTGCCATAACTACTTCCTTATTTTTTTTTCTCGTGAAGTATATGAAATTTTTCGTCACAATTTGTTTTGAAAAACTATCGTTTTGTATTGTCGAACTTAACTTGTAGCACTTCATGTTTGCCAAGACTCCCTTGCTCTTTATTGTTGTTATCTCAAGAAACTATGGAAGGGAATACTTTTTTTTATCTATTTTAGATTATCGTCATAGTTGCTGACATATCAAGTTTTGAAGTACAGTGTCCGAATCCATCACAATGGAAACTTCGGGCAAAAGGATTCTGCAATGCCCCATTCCCGTCATATGTATGTCTACTTGATGACAACAATGACAGAGTAGTTGAAACTTGTGTAAGGAATCCTGAATTTGAAACACCAGGTTATCATAATTATTAGAATTTTTTATGTATTAAGAAGTATATTTTTACTGTTATTTAATGACTATTTTTTCAATCGAAGTCATAAATATCTAGACTTTATCTGCAATACCATATCCATGCAAAAAATAATGATTTATATACTTGATTATTATGAATTTATATCTAAAATATTTTTAGTTGTCGCATCCTGTCTTAAAATCCGCATTAAAGAAAATAAATTAGAAGTAACTGCGGTATTTTGTAATTTAAAAAAAATAGGAAGCAGTCTTTTTCGAGCTAATATTACGCATCTTACATGGAAAAGCTGGTCGCAAGAGAATTCTGAACTGTGATATATTAACATATGTTACAGCGATGGAAACGTTCAACATTCCCAAAATAGCGCTCATCGTGTGAATCGTGTGCGTTCATCGTGTAGATCGTGTGCGCTCATCGTGTATCGTGTATCGTGTAACGTGTAAAGTTCATTGCGTGTATCGTGTAGCGTGCGTTTACTCGTTTCATTTAAATTCCGCATTTTATAGATAGGTTTACCAGTTTTTTGCAAAAGACTGTTGTTGTATATTTATTATTATTTTTTTCAACTCGAAATATACCTTTTTTACAACCGCCGATTTTACAAGAAGAATTTACAAATATTATCAGATTAAGTTTCATATTTATGGTTAAATTCTATCAAGTTTTAGGATTGCTGACACTGGTATAATATGAAGTAGAGAAAAAGTTCCCTATGTTTTATATTTATGGTTAAATTCTATCAAGTTTTAATATAGCGGACAACAGTATAATATAAAATTGAGAAAAGGTGCCCTATATTTTATATTTATGGTTAAATTCTATGAAGTTTTAGTATTGCCGACACCGGTATAATATAAAATTGAGAAAAAGTACCCTATCTTTTATATTGATGGTTAAATTCTATCAAGTTATAGTATTGCAGACACCGGTATAATATAAAATAGAGAAAAAGTGACACCGGTATAATATAAAATAAAGAAAAAGTGACACCGGTATAATATAAAATAGAGAAAAAGTGACCTATCTTTTATATTTATGGTTAATTTCTATCAAGTTTTAGTATTGCCGACACCGGTATAATGTGAAATAGAGAAAAAGTGCCCTTTGTTTTATATTTATGGTTAAATTCTATCAAGTTTTAGTATAGCGGACATCGGTATAATATAAAATTGAGAAAAGGTGTCCTATCTTTTATATTTATGGTAAAATTCTTTCAAGTTATAGTATTGCGGACACCGGAATAATATTAAATAAAGAAAAAGTGCCCTATCTTTTCAATTTATGGTTAAATTCTATCAAGTTTAAGTATAGTGGACAACGGTATAATATAAAATAGAGAAAAAGTGCCCTATCTTTTATATTTATGGTTAAATTCTATCAAGTTTTAGTATAGCAGACACCGGTATAATATAAAATAGAGAAAATGTGACCCTTTTTATATATTTATGTTGAAATTAGAAGAAAATTTTAGTATGTGTAAATCTAATTTAAAAGTAATGTATCTTTTCTTAGGTTCATTACTAGGGTCTCAGACTACGGTATATATCAGGACATTTTTATTTGACGTAATTTATTTTTGGATTAAACATTGTTTATTTAATTTATTTATTTTTCTGACAAAATTACAAAATTTTAAGCTTTTGTCGACCCTACTCTGATATTGTTACGGCAAGAATGGAGACAGTTCCCGGGAGAAAGTTTGTAACACGCTATTTCATATGGAAAACCGACTACTAGTATTTTCTTTTGTCAAAATTAACATTGGTTTTATATTTATGTATCACATTGTAAATTAAATTTTATTTATGCCGTAAAATTTAGAATATCTCGACTTTTATTGCACGCTGATATTTTTCATTTCGAGTTCGTTTCATGAAAATATATAAGATTTTTTAACCGACACGGTGCACGTTACACGGTACACGGTACACGATACACGGTACACGATACACGATTGAGAACTTTCTGTATCATTCATCGTGCGAATCGTGTGCGCTCAACGTGTGAACCGTGTGCGTTCATCGTGTAAATCGTGTGCGTGTGGTAGGGAATGTTGAACGTTTCCATCGCTGTATTGATCTTTTCCGTTTTAATTGTCGGTAACAAATATTGTGAACAGATGTGTAAAGTTTCAAAATTTTTCGCAATAATAATAATCGCCTTTTCATAGATTACTATGAATTATCTCCTACTACCTTTTCCTGATTCTTTAAGCACTGCAGAATGTGTCTTTGTGAAGATTAAAATTGTATTCACCATTATGGTGATTGAATTAATTTATTAGTTTAAGCATTTTTCATTTAAATTTATTTATTTTGTGTTCTGCTCTTGTTAAAACAGTACAATAACACTATATTATGCCAACATTTTTATCTTTCCCGTGTATTTCAATGTGTCAAAATAATAACTACAAGTTACAATTTTCCCGAATAAGGATACAGACTTGTTGTCAGAGGAGGTTATGATGGAAAGGAATGCAGCAATGACAGATATCAACCATTCAAATTCTGGACCGATCGAAACAGCGACTGCGTTTTTTTTAAATCTAAATGTGAAGATGAAGGACAGATATACAGTGATTTCGGAAACACAGTCTCTGATGTCTCATGTCGGTGTGATAGCACAAAAGGATATGCCTTTGTTACCATGCCTTCAAATCTTTCAGCATGTCATCCTTCAAATGAAGATTGCTCATGTTACTTTAAGATGTGCAAGGCTGGTATGTTTTTAGGAAAAGGCAAGTATAACAGTTCAGAAGTTTCTAGTTAAAAGATGAAACATTTTCTACAGTAAAACATTCTAAAGAAATAATAGTTTATGTCTTCCATTAAAAACTAACTCTGTCCGTGACATGAACACTCGTTGTTGTGACATCTATAGCAGCAATGCTTTCGTGCAGCGATTAATTGCACTCTTTAATCAAGGATATTTAAAAGATACGGCTTTCGATAATTATCGATGCTTCCTCTTAGGTTTAATTTAGGGTTGTAAAGAGGTATAAAGGAGCTCAGTGCAGATAAACTACGATTTAATATCACATACAGCTGAACAAATTCAATAATTGTAGCCATGGAAATTTATTATATCTAAAAAATCATCTTTTGTATTTGACAACATTATATAATGTTCCTGCCAACATGAGCACATTCATAATACTTTGTTAACGAAATTTTGATTGAAATCCGGTCAGCACAATAAAATACAACAAGAATGAAATAACATTATTTAAATCTGAAATATTACCAACCGATATTATTGTGATACAAATGTTGTTCTGTATAAAACTACAAAATGCTTGCTCAATAAATAACCTTCCTCTGTGTTTTTCCCAATTCTAAGTACGAATATCACAAATCTACAAAATAAGCATTGTACAAAGAATGTCAATTTTCTTAAAATTAATCATATTTCAAACACCTCAACAAATATCAGTGTACAAAGAATGTCATATATTATGCCGAGTATTCTTTCTTATTTTTACGTACAGCAACATTTTAGAAGATTTTTTTTCCCTAAATAATACGTTCAAAATATGGATTTCCCAGATTTAAGTCTTAATCTCATAGCATGATGTATTTTTACTTTAAAATGTTTTGGAATTAATTATACATTAACAGACGTGTTCAACTTGGATAACTTGTTTATGTGTTAATCGTATCTCATTACTGACCACATTTCCTTCCAATGGCACTGAAGAAAAAAATTATATACAGAAGGCCAATGATTATGCAATATCTGATATTTTATGATATTTTTGAAGGTTGAATTAATTTGATAAGTTGGTCTTTTTGCTAATTTACTAGGCGATTGTGTCTGCTTTAACTTTTACAGCCATGCTTTTTATCATCTGTTGAAAATTTTGTATTTTTACAGAATCATTTTTATTAAGTTGTCATAATTAGATTTAAACGTCTGAACTTTGTTATCACACTTACAAAAAAATCAAATAATAGGCTTCTTTCATCAAATTTTCTATTTTTGTCGATATGTTGTTTAATTTTGCAATTTGTGTGTGCAAAAATGCAATGTCTTTTATTTTGTGTAACCAGCTGTGAGCATGGTCGACACATAGGGATTACTATCCGTCGTGTTATGTTGTGGTCGTCATCCCGCGTCGTCGTCCTGCGTCATCTGTCGGTGTTTGATCCTGCAAATCCTTTAAAACTGCTTGTCCAATTACAACCAAACTTTCAGGATATGGTGTTTTCCTGGCGGAGTTGTGCACCTGACAAACACAATTTTGATTTTAATGATTGAAGAGGTTCATTGAGCCAAAATTGCTCTTTAGTTAGTCTGTCGGTTTTGAATCAGCAACCCCATTAACACTGCTGGTCTGATTCCAACCAAACTTTCAGGATATGTTATTAACCTAGTGTAGTTGTGCACCTTATACTTGCACTGAGAGTTTTGATTTTACATATTTTAGAGGTTCATGGAGCCAAAATTGCTCATTTATGAACTGGATTTGTTAATCCACAGCTCCAATATAAAGATAAGTAAGATTCCTAACAAACTTGCAGGGTGTGTTGTTCCCCTTTGGTAGTTGTGCACCTGATACTTAGATTTAAGTTTTAATTAGCAGACTTTAGAGGTTCACGGAACCAAAATTGTTCCTTTGTTCATTTGGTTTGTTAATCCGTAACATTTTTTACAGATTTTAGAGGTTTGCCACGCCAACATAGCTCATTAGTTAATTCAGTATGTCACTCTGCAAGTGTGCAAAACTCTAATGCATATTCTTTTAAAAAATGCAGGATAAATTTTTCGTTTCTTCTTATTAAGACATGCAGAGGATACAAAAAATGTGCCTGACATTCCAAAAGAATCTGCCAAATGTTTTAGTCGTTTCAACTTCGTTCAGAGATGACCACAGTGAATATGGCGTATGTAATAGGAAAATAAATTGGCATTTCAAGAATGCTTAAAACCTCAGCATTCATTACAACCGGTCCAAAATATCTGAAGTGGGAAAATGTATATTGTTGCTAAGGCTTGCCTGTAGACAATAACTTTTTTTTAAAAAGTTCCATTTCACACCAAAACACCAATTTTTGTGAATTACCTTTCTTGCAAATGGTTTCCATTTAACAAACAATCGTGCATATCACGGCTTTTTAACCGGGTTTTCCATCGGAAAAAGCCGGATATTAAAATGGTGAAAATGGCGGGCGGGTGGTGGGCGGGCGGCT